>JAGDQP010005755.1:26846-65720 GCA_022664845.1 Lepisma saccharinum | reverse complement strand
TATATATATATATATATATATATATATATATATATATATATATATATATATTTGTGTGTGTGTGTGTTTAGGGTTGAGGCCACCATCTTTGTAGCGAATCTGTAATTATTTCTATCCCAAGAAAGTGCTGTGGTATTTCTGTATCGAAATGTTAAAGAACAGCTGTGGTTAAGTAGGCGTAGTTTTCCTTGAGGCGACCTCAAAAAAAGGTGAATGAGGTCTTTCAAAGTACAAAACCACAAAATCAATATATTAACCTCAGCACTTTATACACTACTTTACCTAATCTGCACATACCATAAAATTAAAAAAAAAAAAACTAACAGAAAAACAGACATATAATGTGAGGAAAGAAAATGACCTAACTCCGATTCTGATTACATTTAATATATTTTGTAAATTATTTATAACGTAATTATTATCCAGCAACTAGATTAAATTTGAAAAGTACAGGTGAAATACTGAAATATACTGGTAAGTCCAAAATTACAAATTTTCGGATTTTTTTTTAGTCATGACTTCACTGAACTGGACAACCTGCAAGTCAAAAGATATTTCAGTATCTTAAAAACGTGTACAGGGAAAAAAAGCCTTACAAGTCCGTGCAAAACTGGAATATTCTGAGAAGTGAAAGGTGTTTAGTGGAAAAATTATTGTGTCAAGATATTTGCCATGTATAGTAGGGTGGCCTAATTTTTTCTTCTTCAGATATTGGGGTTCGAGTTCTCATCAAAAGTTGTGCATTGGTACCAAATAAAGCTATGCCAAATATGGCGGTCCTAAAACCATATTTAACCGGGCTCCCTAAAGGACCCAATTATTATTATTATTTTGCAAACCAAGGAATAAAAATATGATACCACTTTCCACATTTTGGGGTTCGAGTAGTTATGAAAAGTTGTGCATTGGTACGAAATGAAACCATATAAAATATGGTCCGTTTTCAAACTAAACTTTTCGCGGCTCCGGGGCCCGGCTACATATTTTTTGATCCGGCTGCGTTTCGGCGAACAAACATAAGATTCTACTTATGCTAGCTACTCAAACTCAAATTTCTAAAGAAAAAGTGACAAAAAGATCGGCCGTTTTGGGTCCCCCCGAAAAAAAAAATTCTTAGAAACTTGAGTTTGAGTACCATGTAAAAGTTATAGAATGTTATGTTATGTTTGTTCGCCGAAACAGTCAGAAACACACTGGTTCCACAAGAGGGATATATTTGTCCCAGTGGTATTCTAGCTAACAAAAGGAAACATAGGGACAAATAGTCAACACAATGTTTTATACATGGGTCATTTACAATTCAAACAAAATGAAAAACTCACCATCCATCATATGAGTGGTAAGGTGTAAAACATTGTTTACAGAGTGGTACTTGACACGCGATACAAACAGTTTTGGTCTGTTCTCGACCTTGTGTTGTGTGCATCCGGCACCCCGTCTCCTTGTAGCGCCTTCCATCGGTAAGTGATCAGTTGATCACCCACATTCAGCATTAGCTTTGCAAGTTTTGGCGGTCTTCCTGTGCTTCGTTTGCGCTTTACATGCTGTTTGCTTTTCCAATAGAAATCATGGCTTCAGCAAGTGGTACAAGAAACTGCAGTAGCTTTACTTGCTTTCGTTTGAGTTCATCAGACAAAATCCAAGCACCCGAAGAACCATCTAAAGAAATATCCATATCCGAGTCAGATTCTCCAAAATCATTTCCATGTCTTCGTCAGTCAAACCTCTCTTACTGGTCATTTTGCAGCCCTGAAAAAGATAAAGGAATCATGGTAGATTGCTGACCGAAAATATCTTTCCAGTACAATTGGGATGTATATAATCCACTACGGAAGACCATTGAGACACATGTAACCCAGTAAGAAAAAATGAATTGTATTATAAAGTTTTACATACCTAATTAGAACTGCAGTCTTCGAGTATATGCTCAGCAGAGGAATAAAGAGTCCTTTCACAAGAAATAGCACAATAAACATTCAACAATTACCAAACTGCGTCACAACAACAATAGAGCACGACTTCTGATAAGCAACTGACGGTAAACAAAGGTTTCCATCGTTTGTTATGCGAACTTCTTGACATCTGCAGATAATTTTGAAAACTAGAGGCTATCCTGGTCACATCTGAACCATTGGGACAACAGCGTGTGTGTTTCAGACTTGAAAAAAAACCTAACGGTATTTGATTTTTTTTTTTCACAGAGGACACATGTATCCCGTAGGTAGTCAAAGGAATAAACTATCAAATGGAAATACGTGTCAAATTGTTAAATTTCAACATCTGAATGTGGTGTGTAAATATTGAGTCCGTTACCCTGATTTTCCTGCGACGCTGACGCATTGTCAACGTTGGGAAACAACCATAAAGATCAGGGTAAATGTTAGGGGGAGTCATCCATGTTAGGGAGGAGAAACAGGCCATGTAGATATCTTTATCTGATTTGCGGGCTTTCTAGTTTTGTGTAACATAGTACTGCCTGTGTCAATGTAAAAAAAAAGCTTACATTACAGATACAGATTCCAATTTCTGTACATAGGGGAAGGACGGTGAATGGAGATCACCTAAGCTTCTAGCCAGATGGCACAAAAATTATTTGACCAATTTTAGAAAACAAAATTTCTGAATTTGAATATAATTTTAAGGCTTTTAGGCAACTTTGTCTCAGGTAGTATGAATGATGATGTGATGTTTGGTGAAATGAAGTAAATAGGAGGAAACAGGAAATCCCAGAGAAAATCCACGCACCTAGTGTTTTGTCCACAACAAAGCCCATATGGAATGAGCAAGGATCGAACCCAAGACCACAAGCACCAGATATAAGCGCTTTACCATTTTATTACCCTAAGCGGATTCTTGTTATTACTTGTTCAACTTGTTTTTACTTGTATTATAAGTTACTTGTGTATACTTGTTCTTGCATCACTAATTACTGACAGCACAGTTAAAATCACATCCATGCCCAAGGTGGAGTTCGAACCCACGATCATTGGGTCGCCAGATTACCGCACTAGCGAGCACGACCACCTGGATCGGCAACCCATTGAGTCACCATGGCCCCAACAAGATAGTTGAAATAATCTTTATACTCAGCTCTTGGCTGTACGTGATTGCTTTACCTGGTCGGACAATGGCGAACAGAATTTAGCCACTATCCAATATGCAATAAATTATATTTTACAAACATTTTTCAATGAGTATGGTAAAAATAAATTATATGATACACAAACACAAGCCTATTTGATACTTGAACACACTAAAATATCACGAAACTAAGGCTTGAGTTTCTTCTAACTCTTTTGTGATAGACCTAGGACAATTACAATAATTACATCAGTATGGATGTTTCTTTTCCCACATACTCTCCCACTACATTCAGCGTGTGACCAGCTCAGATAAATATCACCTCTACAGTTATATCACAACACTCAGCTGTGTCCAAATTTACCGCACACACACTACAGAAAGACGTGTTCACCATTGCTCACCTGGGACGCCATTACAGAATCAAGTCATAAAACTGGTCCAAAAATGTGAAACAAACACTGCCGTAATAAAGGTTTTTCTACAAAGGTTTATTCTTTTCATATATCTGGTAAATAAGGCTCTGTATGTGTGGTCGGGTATGGGGGTAATTATGCGGTTTAGCATTATCGTTGTCTATTGTAACCTGGGCGTAATTCTCCTCTTTTAAAGTACTTTCTAGTTTACCTATTGTAAAGCAATAGTTTCCTTGAATGTACTGAAGTGACTTTAGGCTTAAGACCGACTCGGACCCTGAGGAAGCTGATGACGTCAGAGAAACATTGTCAGTCTGAAGTAACTTTCAAACATCATATAAGTCACTTCAAGACGTTCAACTTCTGTCGCGAAAGTCTCAAGCAACGAACACCATTCCTTGTTTATTGTCATACGTACCGTCATCAGCTGTGAAGTCGTTCGTCCTTACGATGGTAAAAATCACGGTTGAAAAAACTTTTAGATTACGGAACTTGGTGAACGTGCTTTTTACTACCATAGAAAAAAGGTTACGCGCTAAGAGTATAGCTTATTCTTTTCTATACTCTAAGGTTACACGTAGAGGTTTACATTATAAAATAATGAACAGAAATTAACTGATTGAAGCGTAACGTTTCGTAGATAAGTTCTGCCATCACTCTTTTATACTTTAAAAGCGATACACACCACTAGGATGCTATATACG
The DNA here is from genome assembly GCA_022664845.1 of Lepisma saccharinum. Taxonomy (NCBI): domain Eukaryota; kingdom Metazoa; phylum Arthropoda; class Insecta; order Zygentoma; family Lepismatidae; genus Lepisma; species Lepisma saccharinum. The sequence continues at coordinate 61,519 of JAGDQP010005755.1, read as the reverse complement.
AGGATGCTAGGATGCTTGTACGAGGGGCGTTCCATATTGATTTACACTTTATTTTTTTCTTCTTTCAGGGTCCACCATTGAGCTCGTCCTGAAAGTTGGAAGGAAGTAGTACTTAGGTCTGCCTTCAGGTGGAAGAACAATACAGAGACGTGTAATCCCTGTACCCTGCATCACATTTCACCAACAGCTGTAAGTACGTGAGCGGACAACATGGAAGCTGATCAGCAAGGACAGCACTGAACAACGTGGTTTCTGTGGAAAGAGGATGTACAGACTGCGGAAATTCACAGGCGATTGGTGGCAGTATGTGGAGAGTTCGCACCGTCACGTAAAACCGTATACAATTAGGTGGACGGCTGGAAAAGTGACCGCACATCAACGGCGAAGGGAACCAGTTCTGGAAGGAAAGTGACTGTGACAACACCAGTGAACAGTTCAAGAGTGGAGCGTCTTAAGGAGCAGTTTCGTTTAGGCGATGGTCGTATGCAATGACTGCATTAAGTGAATGCTTGCGACGGAAGCATGTAGTGGGGGTAGTTTCCTTTGTGCATTTTTTTCTGCTGCTGCTTACTCGCGGGTTAGCTCCTTCTGAGGGTTACGCCCTCATTTAGGGATGAGTTTTCATTTTGAACATTATATTCTATAATTTTTATTCGCTGGTCTATGTGTTTTCTCTACTATCTTACATCATCATGTTTTTGTTTTTTGTTTTTATTGGTGGGGGTATTGTTCGTTTCCTATAGGCAAATTTAATCTTTGTAGATGTGAAGTATTAGCTATTTTTTTTTTCCTGTTTGATTATTGGGTCTGCGAGGGTGCTATGAATTGTGGGCAGTCAGGTGTTGATAGTGCGTTGGCCATTTCGAAGTCCTCGTGCTCGTCAGTTATGGAGTATTGGTATATGGTACTCAATAGTGAAAGTGGTGTTTGGATTAATATCTCTTGTGGGTTGAAGCTCAGATCAGTCTCTATGGTATCCACGAGTAGTGGATGGTCGTTTTGGTATCTTGTACTTATGTATTTTAATCTTGATTTTTCTATGTGGCTTAGGATGTTTTCGAACGGTACTTGGTCATAGGGCTCTCTGGTTGGGCTAGGGAGTTTGACACGGAAGGCAATTCGGAAAGCGTGGCGCTCCAAGACTCAATTTTTCATAGTAAGAGGCTGCTGCTGAGATCCATGCTGTAAAACCGTACGTTAAGACTGGTCGTAAGGAGACTTTGTAAGTGGTGAGTATTGTTTCTGGACGCAGTCCCCATGTTGTGCCCGTTAGTCTTCTGAGTAATTTCAGCCTGGTATATGCTTTTTCTGTGACTTTGTTTAGGTATGGTTTCCATGTTAGTTTGTGGTCGAAAATTACGCCAAGGTATGTGACCTGTTTTGCTGGTTTTATTGTTGTATGGTCGACTGTAATGGCTAGTTTATTTGGATTTCTATGAACTTTGGATTGCTTGGGTTTTGTTTGAATTTATTTTGAGTCGCCATTTGTTGCACCAAGTAACGAAGCTATGGATAGCGGCGTTTAGGATGTTCTTTATACTGTGCACAGTTTTGGCAGTAGCTAGGAAAGCAGTATCGTCAGCGTATTGAAACAGATGAGCATTGTTCGGTAGGCTTGGTAAGTCTGCAACATATAGTAGGTATAGTAGGAGTGAAAGTACTGCACCCTGCGGGACACCACTGTAGATGAAGTATGGATGGGAACTGGTGTTGTTTATATTAACATATGATATACGGTTGGAGAGGAACTGGTACGTGAATCGAATATATGCCCCAGGAAGTTTAAGTTTAATAAGTTTATAGATCAGTTCTTGGTGCCACACCTTGTCGAATGCTTTCTCCAGGTCAAATAAGACTAGGCATGATGGATTTAGTGAGTTGTAATTTTGGACTATTAGGTTTGTGAGCCTTAGTAGTTGGTCGTTTATGCTGAAATTTGGTCGGAAGCCAGCTTGGTGTATCGGTAGCAGGCTGTGCTCTGTGATGTGGTGGTGTAATCTATAGACCAGTATTCGTTCCAGGATTTTGCTGAAAGTTGTTGTTAACTGTATTGGTCGGTATGAGGAAACGGAATTTGTTGCTTTGTTCGGTTTTGGGAACATTAATGTTTTTGATATTTTCCAGTCCTGTGGTATGAAGCCGGTGCGTAGAATGAATGTATATATTATTGCCAGTAGTTGCATGAATGATGCTGGAGCTTCTTTGATGTGGCGGTAGCTTATTTTGTCAATGCCTGGTGCGGAGTTTCTTTTGTTTGCCAAAGATCGGTGGATGTCTTCTACGGTGATGGCTTGTGTGAGAGGGTTTGTTTCTGGCATAGTATGGCTGATATTGGGTTGAAGTGCTGGTGACTCTGGATTTAACCTGTCTACTGGATGGTGGTATGGACTTTGCTGTGGAGGTGGTGTGAAGACATCTTGTAAATATTCGGCAAATTCATCGGCTTTTTCTTGGTCTGTTGTAAACGGTGTGTTGTTCTGAAGTAATGCGTATGGTGTGGAGGTACATTGTCCAGTTAGCATCTTAAATCTTTTCCAGTACTTTGTCGGGTGACTCGTTTCTCCTAATGAGTTGCATGCTTTAATCCAGCTTCTTTGTTTGTATGCTTTGAGGTAGTTTGTGGTCATCCGTTGTATCTGTCTATGATGTCGTAGGGCTTCTAAGTTTCCAGTACGTATGTATTCTTTGTATAGTTGTCTTGATTGTTTTAATATTTGTGGGTACTGTGGTGGTAGTTTTGGTTTTGATATTGCGGTTGTCTGTGTTGGGATGTGTGCTTTACCTGCATCTTGGAGGGCAATTGTCATTTGATCCACTATCTTATAAAGGTCGGCTTCTGTTTCAGGTGCATTTAGGTTCCCTGTTTCTAGTTCTACTGCTGTGCGGTACGCAGTCCAATTAGCCTTATCATATCGAGGTACAGTGCCTCTGTATGGTGCTTGGTTCCTGTTGTCTTGATTTTGGCAGCGCAGTGTGAGTTTTATTGGGTCGTGGTCGCTTCCAATAGTGTCTAAGACTTCTACCAGACAACGATTTGAGAGGTTGGATGGTGTGATTACTATATCCGGTGTGGTGTTGCTGATGGGTCTTGTGTGGCGAGGTAGCTTATGTATTTCGCCAGTAGTGTTTGTAGTTATGAATTTGTTGAATCTGGTTTTCTGTTGGACTTGTCTGCTGTGAAAGTTTATGTCAGCCATGATGATATAGTTTCTGAAGTTGTTGGATATGTACTGGAAGAATGCATATGGTACTGGGTGCCTGGGTCTGACATATACTGTTGCTACTGTGATGTATAGTGATTTAAAATACAATGTTACTATTAGGTGCTCCGGTAGATTTGCTATGTTATGTTGGTGTCTTCGGTATGCTATTGTCGGCTGAAATCCCAGTAGTACTCCACCGCTTGCCTTTTGTGTGGCGGCTTTATTGTCGTGTCTTAATATTTGTTGTTTTCCAATTTTACATTGTTGTTAGGTTAGTTTGTTTAGCATAAATGTGTTTATTTGTTCATCCTGTAGCAGTTGTTCAAGTAGGATTTTCTTCTGTGTTACTGATCTGATGTTTACAAATAAGAAAGCTAATGCCATCATGAAGAAAATTGTATGATTTTGCTTGTTCCTCATGGATCTATGTGGGGCTTGCCAGTTGCGTTGCATGAAAGTGTACATATTGACCTGAATACGTAGCATTGAAATTGACTTGTAGGGTAGCTTTTGCTGCATATTGAACCTGTTGCAGAATGTGTGGTCTTAAAAACGGGTGAATATTTTGTAGGGCCATTGTTACAAAGGCTAGCATTTATTCGATTGTTACTGGGTTATCAACCGATGTTGGTTCTGTAGATGTGGAGGTAGCCTGGTCTAGTTTCTCGTGTGTTCGGACTGGCACGACGAGATGAGGTTTTTCTCCTTGCACTGGTGGTTTTGCCTTACATTTATAGCTGTATGTAGGATGGGCCTCATTACATTGTGCGCATTTTGGTGTATGTGCCAGATTTGTGCATTGCCGGGTGTTGTGTGGCCCACTGCAGAATCCACATTTAGGCTGTTGTGTACATTTGCCAGTAGTATGTTGATTATAGGTCTGACATTTTTCACATCTGATTGGTTGTGGTTGTGGTGTTTACGACGGTTCGACTCTATGCTTCTTACCGTATATTTGTGCTCCGTTCATCAGGAGGTCGTCGATGGTTTCTTGCGACTTTGAGAGGACCCGTACCATGAAGGTTGGGCCTTCTCTGCACATAATCCTGATGCATTTTATCACCGAAAAGCCTTCTTCTTCTAGTTCAGCCTGAATCTCGTTGTCAGTATAGTCAGGCGGGATCCCTCTAATTACGACAGATAGTGCCGGCGGTGATCGTGGTGGTGGCATTTGTTTCGGACCTCGTTGATCAAGTTGTTTTATTACTGCATTCTTACCAAAGATTTCGAAACAGTATTTGTCTCTGATAGTCTTCGTAAGATTAGGATCTGTTGACTTCAGTATGTAACCGTTTCTTTTAGGAACTATCTGAGTTATTGATGTTCGAGGAATGTACTTGGTCAGTTGTAAGAATATTTGTTTGTTGTTCTGATATTTTGAGTCATAGTTGGACAGCATGAAATTGAAGATCTGTTGTTTATTGGATACGTTTTGGTTTCCACTATCGAGCTCCATGTGAATATTTGTACTATCCGTTGAAGATTCACTTAGGTTATGTTGTCGTTTAGACTGGACAGGAGACCTTGATCACGATTGGTGTGATTTCGTTTTTGTGGTCCGGATAACTGGTGAGGGCCAAGTACGACCTGAGATAAACCGATGTGACCTGTTGGTATGTTGCTAGCTTTTGCACCTTCCATTTTTCGTGAGCCAGGTGTCGTCATTGGCGGAATCAGTCCAAATGCTTAATTGGATATAAGTTGAGCACTATATAGTGTAGTAACAGATATTAAAATGAAGTAAATTTTATATGTAACCAAAATCAAAGTCCAAAATCAAAGTCAAATTGCCAAAGTCTGAATATATGATCTAAAACCTTAGTTAGCCAAAATCGAACTCCAGAGAAATAGCGAGGTCAGAATATAGAAGAGTAAATCGATTCCAATCGTTAACCAAAATCAGAGTCCTTAGTAATAGCTTGTGTCAGAATCCTTATACCAGTACCTTATAAATTATATAACTAATAAACCAAACTCGTAAACCAGATAAATAGCCTATAACAGTAATACCAATAGTAACCCTTAAATAACTACGGAGTCGGTGTATCTTTTAATTGCTCAGCAGCAATAACGTTTTTTGACTGGTGTCTGTCTTCCCAGTAGGATGTTGTGCATTTTTTTTTATTAACAATTAGCCACAGTGATGCCGTGGCTATTACCCACTGAAAGGGTTACGCCCTTTTATTGGGATGAGATTTAATGAGAATGTATTTGGTAATATATATTAGATGGTCAAAGAGGTTTTTGGTATACTATTTCTATTTATTTGATTAAACATTTGGACATTACGATTTTGCATTGTAATCATACGTGTATATAGATAGGATTTACATAAGAGCAAATAAATATATCAATCAGATTAATGATGAGAATGCAGTGCTATCACGTCACAACTACAGCATTGAAAGTGTTAATTTGCACGAATTTATATTTACTTCTGTCCCCGGGGCTCTTCGGGCACTGATGAGATACGTAATGAGGCCTATTTGTTTCTTATGGTTTACTGTGCATTAGATGGTAAGATGAAATCAGGCGGGTCTGGGGCTGTGAAAGATGTTATTTGCGGTAAGTCAATGTGATCGTCGGGAAGCGTGGTGATATAGATACTGGAAAGAAGTGAAAGCGGGTTGTTCATTAGAAGTGGGCGTTCCTGCGTGTAGGTGGCATTATGTTGAATGGTGTCTAAAAGCAGTGGGTGATTATTTTCATATCGACCAGTGATGTATTTTAGGCGAAGTGTTTCTAAATGGAACAGGATGTGTGGGATTGTTACTCGAGCATATAGATCCTCAGTAGGGCTTGGTAGTTTTATACGATGTGCTATACGGAAGGCGTGGCGTTCTAGGATTTTGAGTTTATTTGTGCATTTTTTTTCTGCTGCTAACCCTTGGGTTAGCCCCTCTCGAGGGTTACGCCCTCATTTCGGGATGAGTTTGAATTTAAGCATTAGTCTTTTATAATAAAGTCGCTGTTCTATGTGATTCTTTAATAACTTCTATCATCGCTTGCTTTTGTTTCTGTTGTGATTATTGTCGCTTTCCATGTATTGCTCGTTGCCTGTAGGCAAATTTATTGTCTAAATTTTGAAGTGTTTTATTTATGTTGTTTTGTTTAATTTTGTTTAGTGTACCTTGAAAGATGCTATATATTGTGGGCAGTCTATAATTGAAAGTGCGTCGGCTATTTCGTAATCCTCGTGTTCGGCAGTGATGGAGTTTTTGTATATTGTATTTAGTAAAGAAAGTGGTGTTTGGATGATTAAATGTCTCGCATTAAAGCTTATGTCAGTCTGGATAGTATCCACGAGTAGTGGATGGTCATTTTGAAATCTTGTGCTTGTATATTTTAATCGTAGTTGTTCTATGTGATGCAGGATGTTGTCAAACGGGACTTGGTCGTATAGTTCTCTAGTCGGGCTGGGCAGTTTAATCCGGAAAGCAACGCGGAAAGCGTGACGCTCCAGGACTTTTAGTTTCTCATAATAGAATTCTGCTGCTGTGATCCACGCTGTGAAGCCATATGTAAGTACCGGTCTTAAGAAGGCTTTGTACGTCTTCAGTATTGTTTCTGGGCGCAGTCCCCATGTGGTGCCTGTTAGTCTTCTTAGAAGGTTCAATCTGTTGTATGCTTTCTCTGTAACTTTGTTTAGGTATGGCCGCCACGTTAGGTTATGGTCAAATGTTATGCCTAGATACGTAACCTGTTTTTCTGGTTTTATTACAGTATTTTCGACCATGATGGATAATTTGTTTGGGTTTCTATGCACCTTGGATCGTCTTTTATGTGGTGTAAAGACTATGGCTTGGGTTTTAGTGGAATTGATTTTAAGACGCCATTTGTTGCACCATGATACGAAGCTAGAAATTGCGGTGTTCAGGCTATTGTTTATACTTTGTATGGTTTTAGCTGCAGCCAGGAATGCAGTATCGTCTGCATATTGAAATACATGGATGTTGTTTGGTAGGCTTGGGAAGTCTGCTACATATAGGAGGTAGAGTAATGGTGAGAGTGCAGAGCCCTGCGGTACACCACTGTAGATGAAATATGGATGTGAACTGGTGTTGTATATATTTACGTAGGATAATCTATTTGTGAGAAACTGATACGTGAACCTTATATATGCCCCAGGAAGTTTAAGTTTAATAAGTTTGTAGATAAGCCCTTTGTGCCACACCTTGTCGAATGCTTTTTCCAAATCGAACAGTACTAAACAGGATGGATTTAGTGAGTTGTAATTTTGTACTATTAAGTTCGTGAGTCTTAGGAGCTGGTCATTTATACTGAATTTTGGTCGGAAGCCGGCTTGGTATATCGGTAGTAGGCTGTGCTCTGTGATGTGTTGATGTAATCTGTACACTAATATTCGTTCTAGAATTTTACTGAATGCAGTTGTTAGTTGTATTGGCCGGTATGAGGTAACGGAGTTTGATGGTTTCTTAGGTTTCGGGAACATTAGCGTTTTTGATATTTTCCAATCCTGGGGTATGAAGCCTGTACGTAGGATAAATGTATATATTATTGCCAGTAATTGTATGAAAGATGCGGGAGCTTCTTTGATATGGCGATAGCTTATGTTGTCTATGCCTGGTGCGGAGTTTCGTTTGTTAGCTATGGATCGATTGATTTCGTCAGTGGTTATTTCTTCAGTGAGAGGATTAGTTTCTGGCAGCGTATGACTGATATTGGGTTGAAGTGCTGGGGATTCTGGATTTAGTCGATCTACTGGGTGGCGATATGGGTTTTGTTGAGGAGGTGGTGTGAATACATCTTGTAGGTATTCGGCAAAGGCGTCGGCTTTTTCTTGGTCCGTTGTTAGTGGCATGTTATTCTGTAGCAATGCGTATGGGGTTGAAGTGTATTGGCCGGTAAGCATCTTAAACCTTTTCCAATATTTGGTCGGGTGACTCGTTTCTCCTAGTGAGTTGCAGGTTTTAATCCAGCTTCTTAGTTTGTAGGCTTTTAGGTAGTTGGTGATCGTCCTTTGAAGCTGCCTATGGTGACGTAAGGCTTCTAAGTTGCCGGTACGCAGATATTCTTTGTAAAGTTGTCTGGAACGTTTTATCATTGGTGGGTACTGTGATGGTAGTTTTGGCTTGGAATTTGTAGTTGAGTATGTTGGGATGTGTGCTTTGCTTGCATCTTTGAGTGCCATTGTCATTCTGTCTACGGTCCAGTAGAGGTCTTCTTCTGTTACATGCGCAGTTAGGTGACCTGTTTCTTGCTCTATTGTTTTACGGTACTTGGTCCAGTTCGCCTTATCAAAACGAGGAATTGTGCGTATAAATGGCTTTTGGTTTTTGGTGGCTTGATTATGGCAGTTTAGTGTAAGCTTTACTGGATCGTGGTCGCTTCCGATAGTGTCTAGTACTTCTATCAGACAGCGACTTGAAAGGTTAGATGATGTTATTACTATATCTGGTGTGGTATTGCTAATGGGTCGTGTGTGGCGAGGTAATTTGTGGATTTCGCCAGTAGTATTGGTAGTTATAAAGTTGCTGAATCTGGTCTTCTGTCGGGCTGTTCTGCTGTGAAGGTTTATGTCAGCCATGATAATATAGTTACGGAAGTTGTTTGATATGTACTGAAAGAATTCATATGGTATTGGATGTGTAGGTCTGACATATATTGTGGCTACTGTGATATATAGAGATTTAAAATACAGTGTTGCGATGAGATGCTCCGGTAGATTTGCTATGTTAGGTTTGTATAGCCTATAGGCTATTGACCCCTGGAAGCCTAAGAGTACCCCGCCGTTTGCCCTTAGTGCATTTGTCTTGCTGTCATTTCTTATAATTTGGTTATTTCTTATTTTGCATTGCATTTTTGGTGTTAGGTTGGTTTCATTTAGCAGGAAGGTATTGATGTTCTCATCCAGTAGGAGTTGATCGAATAGTATTTTGTTCTTAGTTACTGATCTGATATTCGTGAATAAGAAAGCAAGAGCCATGGCGAGGAAACATACAAGTTTATTGCTGTTTTGTTTGGCTTTATACTGTGGTTTCATAATGCGATGCATGGAAGTGTACGTACGGTCCAGAGTATGTAGCATTGAAGTTGACATGTAATATGGATTTTGCTGCATATTGTACTTGTTGCAGTATATGAGGTCTTAAGAACGGATGTATATTTTGTAATGCCATGGTTATGAAGCCAAGCATTTGTTCTATTGTCACTGGTTGGTATATTGAAGTGGGTTGAGCTGACGTGGATGTAGTTTGATCTGTTTTTTCATGCGTTCTTACTGGTACTACAAGATGTGGTTTTTGTTCTTCAGGTGCTGGTTTTGCTTTACACTTGTAGCTGTAAGTTGGGTGTGGTTCATTGCATTGTGAGCATTTTGGTTGTTCCTGTAAGTTTGTACATTGTCGGGTATTCTGTGGCCCAGCGCAGAATCCACATTTCGGTTGTTTCGTACATTTGGCTGTTGTGTGCTCATTGTACGTTTGGCACTTTTCGCAACGTATGGGTTGTGGTTGAGTTTGTTTGCGATGGTTCTATCCGGTGTCTTTTCCAGTATATCATAGCCCCGTTAGTTAGTAAGTCATCTATGGTTTCTTGCGATTTGGTTAGTACCCTTACCATGTAGGTTGGTCCTGCCTTACACATGATGCGGATACATTTGATAATAGAATATCCTTCTTGCTGTAATTCGTTATGTATCTCATCGTCTGTGTATGATGGTAGAACTCCACGGATTACCACTGATAAAGCTGGTGCTGATCTAGGAGGTGGCATTTGTCTCGGTTCACGTTTGTCAAGCTGTGTGATCTTTGCGCTTTTCCCGAATATTTCAAATGAGCACTTATCCCTAATAGTTTTCAGTAGGTTCGGGTCAGGAGATTTCAGAATGTAGCCGTTCCTAGTTGGGATGATTTGATTTATTGCTGCTCGTGGTATGTATTTAGTCAGCTGGAGAAATATCTGCTTGTTGTTTCGGAATTTTGTGTCGAAGTTTGATAGCAGGAAATTATAAATCTGAGGTTTGTTTGTCTCATTTTCATTTCCGAGTTCCATGTGCAGGTCGCTCTCATTTGAAGACTCACTCAGATTATGCTGTCTTTTGTTTTGAACAGGAGACCTTGATCGTGATCGATGAGATCTACTTTGAATTTTCCGCTTTTCTATCACTGCTGATTGGTGAGGACCTAGTACGACTTGAGGAAGTCCGGTGTGCACAGTAGGTATGTTAGATGCCAATGTTTCGTCCATTTTACGAGAGCCAGGTGTCGTCATATTTGAGATCGGTCCGGGTGCTTACTTGGTTATAAATTGAGCAATATGTGCATAGTCACAACAGATATTAAAATGATGTAAATTTTATACGTAACCAAACTCAGAGTCCAATGAATAGCTAAGGTCAGAATATTTGAGCTAGAATGTTAACTAGCCAAACTAATAGCCAAAATCGATGTCCAGAAAAATAGCGAGGTCAGAATATGGAGGATTAAATCGATACCAATCGTTAACCAAAATCAGAGTCCTTAGTAATAGCTTGTGTCAGAATCCTTATACCAGTACCTTATAAATTATATAACTAATAAACCAAACTCGTAAACCAGATAAATAGCCTATAACAGTAATACTAATAGTAACCCTTAAATAACTACGGAGTCGGTGTATCTTTTAATTGCTCAGCAGCAATAACGTTTTTTGACTGGTGTCTCCCCAGTAAGATGTTGTGCATTCCTCGTGAGCACATTAACAAACCCCAGCTAGGCTAGGTCAAGTTATGTCGTGTTTTTTTTTTTATGCTAGCCGAGGCTAGCCCCCCAAAGGGATACACCCTTTATCTGGGAAGAGAGGCTGCAGGGAAAGTGAGGTCCGAGGATAGTGGTTGGTCTATTAGGTTTGAAAATCTTTATTTCATTTTATTGCTGAACATCACAGGTTATTATGAGTTTACCTCATAATCATGCTTATTAGGGAGGTTATTTACATTAGTTTAAGCGGGGATGATTATGAAAGATGTGATGGAGGTGATGTGCTGTAGACGCCACAACACGTTGACACACATTTGACACATGATTGATGATCTTCTCGTCTAGGGGCGACTCTAGACGGTAATGAGGACAGGTGAGCCCTAGCGTTCAAGATGGTTACTGTGCAATTGATGAAGGTGCAATATAGTGAGGGGTGATTGGTGCACTATATTCCGATATCAAATCTATATCTGGATGGTCTTCTGGTAATGTTTGTTTGTATATAGTGAATAGGAGAGAGAGTGGGCTGTCGATGTGATTAGGTGGTGTGTTGCGTTGTTCGTGTGAAAGGAGTATATCACGGAAGAGCGGGTGTTGAGTTTCATATCTATTTAGCATGTATTTGGTGCGCAAACTTTCCAGATGAAGAAGAAGGTGTGGGAAGGTGATTCGTTGATAAAGTTCCTGTGTTGGGCTGGGTAGTTTGATTCTGTATGCCAATCGGAATGCGTGTCTTTCTAGAATTTCTAGTTTAGTGTAGAATTTGTTATTTGCAGCAATCCAAGCAGTTAGTCCGTAGGTCAATACAGGTCTTAAGAATACTTTGTAAGTGTTTAGTATAGTTTTGGCTTGTAGTCCCCATGTGGTTCCAGTAAGTCTTTTCAGGAGGTTGAGGCGGTTTCGTGCTTTGGAAATGATCTTGTTCAAGTGCGGTTTCCAGGTGAGATGGTGATCGATGATGAGGCCTAGGTACGTAACTGTTTTGGAGGGTTTAATTGGGTTACCGTGTATTTTGAGATCTAGCAATGATGGATTTCTGTGGACTCTAGAACGATAGTTTGGGGGTATGAAGACAATGGTTTGAGTTTTAGTAGAATTTATGGTGAGTCCCCACTTGTCACACCAGGAAGTAAATGTCTGAATGGCTTCAGTGAGAGTTTGATTGATGGTTTGAATAGTTTTTCCAAGGGCGAGGAAGGCTGTGTCGTCTGCGAATTGGAATATCTTGATGTTTGGTGGGAGAGGAGGTAAATCGGCCACAAAGAGGAGGTAGAGAAGAGGGGATAGTGCGGAGCCTTGAGGGACACCACAGTGCAGGAGTATAGGATGAGAGATGCTCGAGTTTATGGTGATGTACGTGAGACGATTGCTAAGGAAGTGAAAGATAAATCGGATGTATGTGAGAGGAAGTAGAAAGGAGCGTAGTTTGGAAATAAGGGCTTGGTGCCAAACTTTGTCAAAAGCTTTTTCTAGGTCAAACAGAAGTAAGCATGAAGGGTTATTTGTATTATACTGGTTGGAGATGGTGTTTATTAGGCGTAGGAGTTGATCGTTGATGCTGAATTGTGGGCGAAATCCGGCTTGGTGTATAGAAAGCAGGTTGTAGTGTTCAAGGTGAGTGTGAAGACGATTGACGAGTATTTTTTCTAGGGTTTTACTGAGGGTGGATGTTAGCTGGATGGGTCTGTAAGAGGATACGAGATGAGGTGGTTTTTGGGGTTTGAGAAACATGAGTGTTTTTGAGGTTTTCCAGGTAAGGGGAAAGAAGCCTGTACGGAGAATGAAAGTGTAGATAGATGCTAAGAGGTTAATGAGATTGAGGGGAGCTTCTTTTAGGTGACGGTAGGTTATGGTATCGTGGCCGGGTGCTGTAGTGCGTTTGGAGGCGATGGTTTGAATGATTTCGTTTGAAGTGATTGGTGCGGTAAGTGGGTTTTCTGGGAGGGGGTGAGTGGTATTTGGTTGTAGATGTGGGGAGTTGAAGTTTAGTCTATCGGCAGGATGCGTTTGGAAAGGATTGATGGGTGGAGATGGGATGAATATATCTTGGAGGTATGTGGCGAAAGCGTCTGCTTTTTCTTTATCTGTATGCAATGCCTGATTAGTTTGAAGTAATGGATATGTAGTTTTTGTGTGTTTTCCTGTGAGTTGGTTGAATTTCTTCCAGTACTTCGTGGGATGGGATGTATCAGCGAGCTTATTACATGTGCGGACCCATTGTCGTAGCTTGTAAGCTTTGATGTAGTTGTGTACAGTTCTCTGAAATTGTCTGTGCAGTCTAAGTGATTCTTGGTTACCTGTTCTCTGGTAGTCTCTGTAGAATTGTCGGGAACGATTGATTAAGATTAGATATTGAGGTGGGAGGTTGGGTCTGTGAGGAAATATTCTGCTGGTAGGAATGTAGGTGTCTGATGCTTGTTTTATGGTAGAAGTGATATTGTCTATCGTATTGTAAAGTTCTGCTTCTGATGTGGGGGGTTCTATGTGCTGAATATTCTGTTCTATATGATTGCGGTATTCAGTCCAATTGGCTTTGTCAAATCTGAGGATGTTGCGAGGAGGGACGTTGCGATGAAGGTTTGGATGTTGTGGGGTTTGAAGAGTTAACTTGATTGGGGCGTGATCACTACCGATAAGGTCTAAAACTTCTAATGTGCATCGGTTCTGGAGATGTGTGGAGGTGATAACGATGTCAGGAGTGGTATTTGAAATTGGTCTTGTCGGCTTTGGTATGTTATTGATTGTACCCGTTGTTTGGTATTCAATGAAGTCGCGGAATGCTGTTTTTTCCCTGTCCGACCTGCTGTGAATATTGATGTCAGCCATAATTATGTAGTTGGTGAACGTGTTGGAAATATACGCGAAGAAGTTATGTGGGATGGGATGGCCTGGGCGAACATATATTGTTACTAATGTGATGTATATCTGTTGAAAGTAGAGCGTTGTGATGAGATTCTCTGGGATGTTTTGGAGAGTTGGGGTATATTGGCGATGTGCGATGTTTAGTGGGATGCCTATTGCTGTACCTCCGTTTGCTCTTTGGGCTGGTATAAGGTTATCACAGCGAATCAGGTTGAAGCAAGAAATTCTGCAAGGCATATTTGGTTTAAGGTGAGTTTCATTAAGAATAAAGGCGTGAATGTGCTCTTCGAGAAGTAGTTGTTCAAACAGTATTTTATGTTGCGGAAGTGAGCGTATGTTTAGAAAAAGAAAAGTTAATGCCATGATTATTATGTGTTTGGTTCGTGATATTGTGCAGTTAGACTTCTGTTTCATATGTAGTGGCATGGCAATAGATGTATGGTCCAGAATAAGTTGCATTGAAGCTTACATTTAGAGTTGTTCTTGCGGCGTACTGAATTTGTTGTAAAACATGCTGTCTTTGGAATGGGTGTAGGTTTTGAAGAGTGACGGTGATGAATTTGAGCAGAAGATCTACGGTAATTGGCTGGTAGATAGAGGTGATTGTGGATGTTGGTTGTTGATTGTTTTCTGTTGTTCTGAGTGGTACAATTAATTCTGGTTTATCAGGTGCTGCGGCCGGTCGTGCTTTACATTTGTAACTAAATGTTGGATGTGCATCGTTGCAGGTGGTACATTTGGGTTGTTGCTGGAGATTTGTGCATGATCGTGTAGAATGAGATCCGGAACAGTATCCACATTTAGTGTCGTTTTTGCATTTGGCTGTCGGATGATCGTTATATTGTTGGCACTTTTCACACCGTAACGGCAAAGGCGGTGATGAATGAGACGGCTCGACACGATATCTGCTTCTATATATATATGCGCCATTTGAGAGAAGATCGTCTATGGTCTCTTGGTTGTTTGTCAGTACGCGGATCATGTAAGTAGCTCCTCCGGTTCTATTTTTTATGCGTATACATCGGATGATGGAGTGCCCTTCATGTTTCAATTCTGTTTCGACTTCTTCATCAGTCAGTATGGGGTCAGCTCCGCGGATAACAACTGAAAGTGTTGGAGATTTACGTGGAGGAGGTGGCTGTCTGACTGGTTTATTGTTGAGTTTTGTTAAATTAGCTGTTTTTCCGAATATTTCGAAGCTGTGACGATTTCGTATTTTTGTCGCTAGATCCTGATCTGGTGACTGTATTAGCATGCCGTTCCTAGTTGGTATAATCCTACTGATGTCGTTTCTAGAGAAGTATTTGATGAGTTGTTGGAAGAGAATTTTCGGATTGCGAAACTTGTCATCGAAGTTCGTCAACAGGAATGAATGATTTGGAGTCAGTTCCGGAAATTGTTCATGATTGTTGATGTCCATTCTATTTTCGGTTTCCGAGCTTGATTCGCTTATATTGTGTAGTTTCTTCGTTGGTGGTAGTTCCCTGTCTCCTTCGTTTCTAATGACTGGTGATCGTGATCGAGTGCGAGGCGTTTTTTCTGCTGTGCGTTTGGGATGATCATGAATGGTTCCGAGTGTAGAGTATGGTGGAGGTCCTGGCACAACTGGTGGTAGTCTATGTTGCATTTGATGCTGATCTGCCATGATGATGACTGAGATGAGGGCCAGAGGCCCTAGTATTGTTATCAGATATGTGCAGAGTTTCACGATGAATTGTCCTTTAGCTCTAATGTTGGGTGTGATGATAACAGAAATGATCAGTCACTGTGCAATGACTGCAGTGGTCACTCGGCCTAACTCCACCCTTCGACTCTGTAAAGAAGCCGTCAATCCCAATTTTAGACGTACACGTACTGTTCTCACTCGTGCGTGTTCTACACAAGGTCCTCGTATAGTACGCTAACCATCTAAAGTTAGGCTAGGTCAAGTTATGTTGTGCATTTGGCGCGTGCACGACGCCCTAGTATATCTATGATTTACTTTTCGTGCATTGCGAGTTTAAGATCTTTCTGTAAACAATATTTCTTACAGTAACAGAATTTTAGGCACGATTACAAACAATTATAATAACAATATAATCAGCATTTTAAATGAAACTAAACTTTCATTCAATATAAAACAATATAGTTACTTCAAGCTGCGAGAAAACTCTGCTGCCATCTATCGAACATCAAACTTACTAGAGGACAATCACATCTTTGCATGTATTCTCTTTCTTTCGCGTTTTACCAACAATTTTATAGTATTTTCGTGCATTCTTGACGTAGCTTTTCATTCTAATCTCTGCTGAAGTTCATATTTGGCACAAAATAGTTCCAAATTCAAAGAAAACACGAATAAAAACTGCACAACACTCTACAACGCATGCGATTGGTGCAGCTTGACTGCTCTCCGAAGGAGTCGTTGCAACAGTTGCTAGCGACACCATGCGTCCGACGCGCAAACCAAACCAGCTTCACTGATTTCACTTGAACGTGTCAATGCAGTGGCGCGTGCAGCAGTTGCTTGCGATCTTCGTATGCGAAAATCGCACAAACGAAACTACACCTTTATTCAGGACAACAGGTGCATCACGTTCACGACTCTGGAGGAGGCCACAGGACATGCCAGAGGCATTCTGTACCGCATAGTGCACGAACACCTTAAGATGGGTAAGGTGTCTGCCAGGTGGGTTCCCAAATCCCTGAATGCTGCACAAAGACAACAGCGCAAGGACGTGAGGAGTGATATTCTGTAACGCTACAGCCAGGATCCAGAAGGCTTCATGTCCAAACTCGTTACTGGCGACGAGACTTGGCTGCACTACCATGAGCCAGAGACCAAAGCCCAATCAATGCAGTGGAAGCATCAAGGCAGGTTTACGCCACCTTGAGTTCCGTACACAACCCTCCGTAGGCAAACGCATGGCAACAGTTTTCTTAGACAAGGATGGAATCATACTCATTGACTGGCTGGAACCCGGTACCACCATTAACAGTGAGTCACACGTGACAACGCTTCGAAGTTTGCGCCGTGCAATTCAGAGGAAACGACCAGGAAAATGGGCGAAAGGTGTGCTCCTGCAACACGACAACGCTCGTCCCCACACGAGTCGGGCAACCACGACTGCCATTAATGAGCTGCGGTTCCAGGTGCTTCCACACCCACCTTATTCTCCTGACTTGGCCCCTTCTGATTACCACCTCTTCGGGGCATTGAAGAAACCGCTGCGTGGACATCATTTCGCCGACTTCCAGGAACTGCAAGACGCTGTCCGGACTTGGGTGCGACATACTCCGAAAAAGTGGTTCGAAGAGGGCATAGAGAAGTTGCCACATCGATGGCGCAAGTGTGTAGTTCTTAATGAAGACTATGTTGAGAAAGTGGATGTATCTGCCGAGGCATAAAGGTTCTTATAAGTGTAAAATGAATAAATAGTGTAAATCAATATAGAACGCCCCTCGTATTTCGATAAAGAAAGAAATAAACTAATGAAGCGAGCCGCGTTTAACGCCTAACTTGCGTTTAGATTACTAACGTAAGTTGACACTGTTTAAATTTGAAACCCGCCTTAACGGTAACTTGCGTTTACATTACTAAAATGATGCCGGTTAACGTTAACCATAGTAAGATGTTAGTAATATAGACAAGGCATCATTATGGGGTGAAGTCGATCATTACTAAATGCTGTGATTTTGTACGAGTTAGAGTGCAAAATCGCAGGATTTACTAATGATCGACTTCACCCCACCCTGATTGACTTCACCCCCAATGACGATACCGTCTTTTAGGAAATCGATCAGCACTGTCGTCTCATTTTGTTCCCAAAATACAGTCACCACGTTTTGTGCGCAAGACAGGGCATTTTTTCTTTCAATTTATTTTCATTGGGAAGGATTGGTGATGTCATGCATTAACTAACTCTTACTGTATGAACCAGGATAAAATCCACATGTAATCGACCATAAACTATATCTAAAATACGGTTTCACAATAACGACGAATAGATGTGATGTATTGTCATGGATTCAGTCATAATGTTCGTGTTTATGAGTTTGGGAAGTTTTCCATACCCAAGTTCATTCAATATCCTGAGCATTGGGGAGGTGGTTATGGGTTTCTGACCCCCCACCCCGTATATTCCATTTTTTGTTAATGCATAATTTTAAGCGTAATTATATGCATTTCATATCCATTTCTTACTCAGCCATACGGACTCTGCATGCTTGCAAAATGTTGAAGCCACGTGCTTGCCGTCCAGGTGCTCTCGACCAACTTCTCTGCATATAGCGAATTCCTTTGGCCTTAGGTCAACCTGGTTAAGTTTGTTGGTGTTGAACCACCCTACTACGTGTGGTGATTTTAATTGAATCGAAAAGTGAACGTCTTCATTTGATCTACACTGTGACTGGAGGAGATAAGTTTCTGAAACTGAGCTTTTAGTTGGATCTGTTAGGTGATTGGTAGCTTTTAGTGCTTTTGTAAATTTCTGGTTACGTAATTTGATTCAATTTATCTTTTCCGATGAAGATATTGTTAGAATACCGAAATTGACGCCTTGTCAGTGTATGCTATTAATTGTAAAAGAAACATGTGTTCCAGATTTGGACCTCATTCCTCAAGAGGTAAGAGCAGAGGCACAAACCTGAAACACTGTCTGTGACGCAGTTTCTAGCTTTGAAATCCATTTTGCATATTCACCCTATTCATCAAACTTGGCTCCCACAGACTTTTTTCTTTAAAAAAAATAAGGGTAGTGTTTCAGCAACAATGAGAACTTTTAACACACTATGACCGAGAGATCGAAGAAGATACCGGAAGATACTCGAAACGTTATGTAGAAGTGGAGGGAGATTATTTTCAAGTAATGTAAATTCGAAAAAAAATCTGAACATCCCCCCCACCTGTCTATAAAGTTCTTTGTTTTAATGTAATTATTGTTGCCCCATTTCTTAATGGTCACACCATGTTATCGGTTCAAGTTGCTGGTCATCACGCCATAGCCGCCCCTAATTTTCTTCTTATTTTCCCAGCATTCAACTTGCAAGTTTTTGTTGTCTCTTCTGTTCTTTGGGTACAAAGAGCGTTGTTATACATTCGTAGCCAATATTTTGTTTTCCTTCTACCTGTCAACTTGAACTTAATATTTTCACTTTTGTCTGTCGATCCCCTTGGAGAAAGATCAAAAGATCAGTAACCCTGGAAAAAGGAGACTTCTTTTACTTTCCGTTTCGTACGTGACTATGTCGAGTACATTCTTCTCGCCTTCTCAAAGACATAATTTGATTTACAGTTACGCCCATTTATATACACTTTTTTTTAAATTCCAGAGCGCCTTGCTTCGTACAGCATATTTAATACTTAACTATTGATCTACTTCTCTGGCCATAGGCTCCCTTCCTCATCAATACAATATAAAAATAGGCGTAGTCATTACACGCCCACTTGAAAGACAACAATTCTTCCTGATTGTGCAAAGAATCTACCACGAGCTGTTCCATTATTCTGGGTTAACACGCGTGTTCAATACTTTTGTTTAATACCATCGCAAATGCAGAAAATATAACGAATGATTTTGTCATACGTCGAGAAAATGTCATTTGACAAAACTGAACTTTTCTCACAGAACAAGAACTGAAACCATAGAATAAAAAGAAGTATGTCATCAACGTTTTCGCCTACAATTTCGATATTAGCGACACTTGTGTGTGGAGGCGGAGTCTGTACTACTTCATACATTGACCCTGGAACCCTAGAGCATGTCTTAATGGGCACCACAAGATAAAATAGATTACAGTGTACCATAATCCAAGCGATCCAACTTGCATAATACAGCATTGAACGAAAAAAAATATATGCAGTGTTAGGATGACATCCAGGCCCGTAGCACCCCCTAAATTTTTCTTAGACTGCTACCAGTACTTTGCATACATGTATGAAAATTAAAGGTCATACATATACTTGATAAAATTTTAACAATTTTCTATAGATGCTCTTAAATTTACTTTTATACAGTATATCATATTCCATTATTATCGAAACGAGGGTAACTCTTATGAATAAAAAATCAGCACTTCATACATAGTTTTAGAAGTACTTTCTCTTAGCATATTCAGAAAAGGTGCCCTTGACGACTCCTTTCAAAGTTGCAAATTCATTTTGCAAGTCTCTTATGCGAGAAATATTACAAAATAATATTCAAACGAGAAATAACATCCTGTGATAATAAAATAGCATTGTTAGCTATCAGGTGGGGTTTGGAACGTGCATGCCAAACCTTATGAAATTAGAAAAGAAATGAGATATCTTTGGGAGTGTCACCTGAAGTTAGTTTTATTTAAAAGAGACTATGCTCTCCGTAGGTGTACCAGTTAATAATACGGATTCTTTCAAGAGATGACGTTGGTTTGGCGAGTTCTTTCGATTCGCTGTGATATGTATGCTATTTTCTTGTAGTGTTAACAAGCGTGAAAAACAGATGTCAAATGGTACGAAGGTGTTAAGATCATAGATATTTTGACGCTAGCACATTTCGAAGTTCGTGCCAAAAAAAAGAGCATTTGCTGGAAGCGTTACTTCATTTTGAAGAAAATTGCTGCTGAAAGTTATCGTATACAGCAGGAAGCTTATGGTGAACACGTTCCATCTCAAGATACGTGTGAACGCTGGGTTAAACGCTTTAAAAATGGTGATTTCGATGTTAAAGACAAGGAACGCCCAGGTCACCGAAAAAGTTAGGAGACCAGAAATTGCAAGCATTATTAGAGGAAGTTCCGTGTCAAACTCAAAAGCAACTTGTAGAACGATGAAACGTTCTTCAACAAATAATTTACGATTGTTTACAAGCAATGGGGGGAAAACAATTAAAGGAAGAAAAAAATGGATGGCACATCGACTGACTGAAAGAAAAATGGAAAAGAGAAAAGTCATAAGTGAACTCTTGCTTCAACAGCACCAAGGAAATTCCTTTTGTGTATCAACTAGTGATTGGCGATGAAAAGTGGGTGTATTTTGAGACGCACAAACGCACAAAATCATGGGTTGATCCAGGTCAACCATCAACATCGACTCCAAGGCCAAATCGCTTCGGCAAGATTGTCAAACGACCGTAATGGGCCTCAAAACACGGCATTTTGCTTCGCATCATCATACACACCAAAACAAGTTAAAGACCGCTAAAGGATCTTGCCTGGGATGTATCACCCACCGTATTCACCAGATCTTGCTCCTTCATGCTATCATTTGTTTCGATCGATGGGACACGCACTTAAAAAGTTTAAGAAAATAACAATTAAAAGAACAAAATTCCATACTGCTTTCAGAAACAAATAATGCAATAAAGATTCTCCCCTGATATCTGCGTATTTAGTCCAATCGTGGCTAGGGGAAATAGAAAAATGGAGAAGAATAAACCTGCTTGAAAGGACCTGCTGCTTAGATGAAATGCTAAAAAGGTTGACAAAAAGATAGGAGATTTATAGCAAGCTATATTTAGCAAAAATTGACAGAAACACAATGTAACCAAATGGATTTTTAAAAACATCATGGCTAAGGACATTTCCAAAAGTCTTACGCACGAGAAAATAAAATTATCTTTTTATGGTATTTTCTACAAAAAAATTCTGAGTCAAAGGAAAGAAATCCACCAATAGCAGAAACAGACATTGATTCAATTCGTAAAGATATAAAAAGAACTAAACAACAGAGATGCAGAAGAAAACTTTCATCTATTAATATCGATATAATATTTGGCTTCTGAGAGACAGAGAGACGAACGCCACAATGTGGAATTCAAAATATCGTGCCTAGAAGCAGCTGAGCTTAAAAAAATGCTTATTGGGTTCCAGAATTATTCATGAGGCACGAAATCCTTTCAAGTAGTTTCGAATGAACATACTACACATATCAGCCCAAATATAACAATCTTCCCACACACAAGTGAAAGTAAATGCTGATTCAATTCCAAGGATGCTGGCTTCGGTTCCCCAATGATCAGACTATAAGAAGTAGGTTGAGTCAGATCACATGTTGGTTTGGCAATCGAAACTGTAGGTCAGTATCAAAACCGACTCTGGTCTGGTTCTTTCGATTTAAACAGAGAAATAGATAGATTATTCCAAACTTGCCATGCTTGTAAATCAGTTTTGAATAATAGTGTGATAATCTTGCGTAATATATTGGCTCATATTCTTTATCAGATCAAGCAACTGATCCCTCAACTATGGACCAGTGACCCTTCAAAAGATTTTGATTGGTGACGGACCTGGTTTAAATCAGGCCTAACATGTCTGGCCGTTTCACGTTATCGTTTCTCTGTTACCTTCTCCGTAATTATGCCTTATCGGCGAAAGCTGTGTGCGATATTTGCGGCGAGGTAATCCAATATACAAACAGAGTGTTGTAAAACAACACCGACATACCTACCTCACGAAATTCCTGATACGAGAATGAGAGAAAAAAGTATAGACCATCCAGCATGCTCAAATGCTTCGTTTCGTCGCTATAGGGTTCCGAATGTGTGGATAAATAAACTAATTAAAGCTTGATCATTCCAATAGCATTAAGAGTATAACTGAGGTGCCATGGCACCCTCAAAGACCTGAAACCTGCTCTATCCAAACTGCATATTAGAAAATTATGTAATGGATGCGTAAGAAATGCCCAAAGGAAGTAGGGGAGTGCAGAGTACAGACAGAAGCCCATTGAGGAAGAAAAAAAGATACTGAAGGTTCCTTTTCAAGCTGTTTTCTTTCAAAATCCACCTCATGCTGTCCGAAATCGGACTTTCTGTTCGGACTCGGACTGTCCGAAACCGGACTTTCTGTTCGGACTCGGACTGTCCGGATATTTTATCGGACTAAATGTGGATAGAAACAGGCGTGAATAAGAAGACTTTCCGTATGAGTACAGATGATAAATGTAGTCACTGGCATCTAACCGAGCAATGACAGTTTTTTACTGATAAAGAGTACAGCAAATTCGCCGAAATCGATGTAATTTACCCCTGTTCGTTATGCAACCACACATTTCTTAATTATAATCGTTGAACAAAAGAATATGTTTGATATATCGACTAGCTCCCCTAAAGTTTTCAGCTGGCTACGGCTGACACCGCTAGGGGAGCTGTAATCACATAAGCTGCTGATCATAGATAATAGAGGAAACTGCTGCTGCTATATTGCGTCAAATGGAAGAAAACCGTCTTTTTATGGAGTTTATCTAGTTGTAAAAGGTGATAGTGATAAATACGTAAATATCTAGTACAAAAGTGACTCTAATTTCATGCGCTGTATTTTATCGAACCCATTGGTTTGGATGTATTGTATTGTAAATAACGAAGCCATTGGTTTTCATACAGCCATGGGGCTATGTTTGCTGTTGTCAAAGGCAATGAAACATGTAATGGAAGTATACTGACACTCAGTTACAATTTATTTTCTTGCATTTCTATTTAGGGTTTGCCAGATTTAGCAACCTAAGGGTCTAGACTAATCTCTTAGACCTCTCCTCTCAAAAGAATCAAGTGATATGCTTATGACACCAGTGTTTGTAACTCGTATTTGTAAGATTTCTGGCTTTCCCTCATTTGCTTATTTTCTTAAGGAAGTACGAAATGGTACGTCAACTATGGCCCTTGGCGCTACCTCGCCTATCTATACTACCGAAATAGTGGTTACCTCCTTTAGACGTGACGGACTTAGGCTGAAGTTGACTGTTCAACCCATACCAAAAAAGAAGTTTGGCAGATGAGTGATTTATACAGTTAACCCCTCTATCACCAATTCTAAGAACTAGATAGGAAGCGATTACGCAAATCCTAGCCAACAGTGGTAACTGCTACATCAAAGTGACATGGGTCGTGGTGGCTAAATGGTATAGCGCTCACCTCTCGGTTCGATCCCTGATTACGTCATGTGGGTTTTGTGGTGGACAAACATCGTATGCGTGAGTTTTCTCGGGGTACTCCTGTTTCCTTCCACTTTCTTCATTCCACCAATTCATCCGGTCATCATCCATCCGGCCAGCCACTGCCGCCAGAATTTTTTTTAGGAATATCAAGTGTAATTGATACCGTAGGTTGTTTAGGTAAATAAGAAAACGTGTATACGTGATAGCAAGACCTCAAAGAAAGAACTGTCTGCCCAAACATTATAACAGTGGTTTTTACAGTTTTTTAAAAATCCCCCAGAATGTTTTATTGTAAAGCTAGTACTTGATTGATACTCAGTTTTATAACATTTTTCACCTGACATTGAGAAAACTGGACATATAAGCTGTCTGTCTCAAAAGCGTTTCTCTGAACCTTGTGTTTCTTCATTAAAAGCATGGTACTATTCCGGAAAACTTGGACGTCTGGCAAACATTATCCTTATTAAAATAATGAATTAAAACAATCAAATAGAAAAATCTACTGTTAGTATTGTCAAATTAAAACTACGTATATTATAGGTACGTGTACACTACGATGAGCGGCCTGAACCAAAGTTGGAGTCATGGTGAATGAAAGCCGTAAATGCCCATACTTCTCCGTCTTTGTTCTGAAGAGCCAACGAGGCTGCTGGGTACTACCCTCATCACCCTTGTCAGCAAACTGGAAATCGAGGCGAAGTCAAATGACTTGGCGTCGAAATCACTTGCACTCCCGACTGATGGATACTTGGGACACCCACTCCCCCAAAGTGTTGGCGAGACCAAAGGTCCGAAGAGCTCCCCAATGGCGTACTTCCCAGCCTCAACGAGCTAGACCATCTAAGAATCTGCTGTTAAGAGCTAGCGCTATCCAATGGTTCCGCCCCCTTTCCTCGGGTCCCAGAAGCCAGCGTCAATGAAAGTATATCCATAACACATTCTTGGACATTGCGTGGAGGCGTAAGTCGCAGCACAAGAGAAGATGAAATAATGAAGCATATGTGGATGAAAAATGAGGTGAAAGTAAATTAAACTCCTCTCTGCTTGTCCTTAGGTAGGTGCTTAGCTGCTAGGGTTGATTGCAGCCAGCAAAAGCCGGCTGGACGATGGGGTCGCCAATTCCCTACGCCGTTGTTGGCTGATTGCAACCAGCATAAGCCGGCTGGACGATGGGGTCGCCAATTCCCTACGCCGTATACGAGCAGCGATGGTCTGCTGCTCAAGCTGTGTGATGGTTTCATCACGTTGCGGTCCGTAAACCTGCGATGAGGTCGCCAAGCCCCTACGCAAGTGGGAAGTAAAAATTCTTAACAGAGAAGCACTCTGGCCCTGCTGTTGGACTTCCCGTACGTAGGCAGAGACGATGTTGGCAGCTGCAAGGACTGATTGCAGCCAATAAAACTGGGCGATGGGGACGCCACTTCCCGACGCCGAGACACTGCTTGAAGTGCAGATGAGAAAGTAGCCCCACATGTTCTTTTATCCGTCAACCAGGGCTCGAAATGGGAAATAGATTGAAATAAAAACTTGGTTCTTATGTTGTTGTTTTTTTTTTTTTTTTTTTTTTTCTTTTTAGCAGTTTGATTGTGTTATTGATTGCATATATTGCTACAAATATGCAAAAATCGGGACAATAAGAAAACCGGCCAGGACAAAGGTAAAAAAACTGAAACGTGTGGCAAGCCTGCATAGAACCGTAAGACACAGATACATTTTCGGAATATTTTCCAAATATCCCTGTTCGGACATTAGAAAATTCCCAAGATATCCTGAAATATTAGTGGTATATATGCAGATAACATTCTACGAAGAGTTGAATGTCAGAGAGTGAGCGCATATGCTCATTGAAGTTGAATGAGCTCACGAAGAGATGAATGAGTGCATATGCTGAAGATATCCCTTTGAACATTCCAGGAATATTCTACGAGTATGTATCCTTTAGGGATATTCTCAGGACGTTATAAGGATATTCCGAAAATTTCAACCTAGAATATCTAAAAATATCGTTATTTAATTCTGGGACGTTCTACGCCAGGGATTGTGCCAGGATTTTCAGTTTGGAAAGTGTAAAGTCAAAATTGGAAGAGTGTAGGTGGAATTTCGCTGGGTTTTCTTTAAATTTTAACCGTAATTTTTTTTTAAGTTTTGCCCCCACCCCCATTAAGGAGGTGTGGTAGAGTTCCGGCTCTGTGCATATTGGAGATCTTACTGGAATTCGAATTAAATTTAATTTTTAAGGCCTTTAGGCCACTTTGGCTCACACCAAATGGATGATGATGGGGTCATTGGTGGAATGAAGAACGTGGGAGGAAACGGGAGAGCCCCGAGAAAACCCACGCACACGGTGATTGTCCACCACAGAGCCCACATGGCACGAGGAAGGTTTGAACCGACGATCTCAAGTACCAGAGGTGAGCACTCTAACCGTTGAGCTACCTTTTTTTTTTTAAAAAAAAGTGTTTATCCTAAGCAGGTTTTGTTATTACTTGTTCAACTTGTTTTTACTTGTGTATACTTGTTCTTGCATCAGTAACTACTGACAGCTCAGTTAAAATCAAATCCATGCCCGTGGTGGGATTCGAACCCACGATCCTTGGGTTGCCAGACTAGCGCTAGCAAGCACGACCACCTGGATCGGTTTCCGCGGCCCCTAGAGATCTTACTGGAATATCCCCCAGAATGTGTGTGGGAACTTAATAATTGCAAAATTCAAAAAATTGCAAAATATAACGTGAATGTTAAAACTGACTGATTTCATGCATAAGCTAAGCTAACACAATATGATGTAGACCCAACTACTGTTTTGAAATGTTTGTAAATTGCCAGTGTCAAGGTGTTATCATAAAGGTTAAAAATAAAAGAAAAGCCGAATCTGTTTTTCCAAGGCCATAATTTGCAGTAGATTCAAAGACCCAGCAACGTGATTATATGTTACAATGTATTCGTGCCACTACAATAATAACAGAAGGCAATGCAATCACGGAGATGCCATCTTGTTCGCACGTAGAAGAAAGGAGAACCTTATTGCCTGCTAAATAATACGTGCAGCATATACGTGTCCAATGAGGATTCCACACTTTTAGCTTTTACACATGAAAGAGAGCTCAAACAACTTGCATAGCAAGTAAGGTTTGGCAAACATTCCTCTTGTTTCATGTCCTTGCTGGCTGATAACAATGAAGAGACCGGGACATTCGCCAAAGCTGACAACAAAAGCTTTTAGGAGGGGAAAAGGGTGGATCCCGTGATATTAAAAAAGAGCTGAAGGCACCCCATTCTGACCTTGGACCATTTACAGCAATGTGGCGTTCGTTCAGTACAAGGGTGGATGAAATTGTTCAATATGACATTTGCCATTGTCAAGCCTTGATAAACGGGCGGGGGAAAGGATTATTGGAAAGAGTGGTAGTAGGATGTGATAAACGTTCACTCCGGTCACAAAGCGAGGCGAATCAATGTTATTGGTTCCTGGGTTTAGTTTCTCAATTACTAACGTTTAAGTATTCGTGTCTGCTATTTAAATTTATCTATTTATATTGTTTATTTATTTTCGATTTCAATTTAGAGGGGAGACCCAATTTTGATGGATGCTGTTCCTCCGCGAGCATTGTTCGGAGTAAGGAATGGAGAAGGAAGGGAGACTAAAGCCTTATTCAATGTAATACTCTGGTTTTGAGTTTAAATGTTATGCCAGGGTCTTTCTTAAGGTACTATCCCGGCATTCGACTTGTAAAACTGAGCGGAAACCCTGGAAAATTTCAGTCTGTATGGTCAGCCGTGGGGTTCGAACCCACGTGCCTACCCATTGCCGATCAGAAGTCCACGGCGTTACCACTGGACCACGAGGGTTGAGTATAATACTGTGGTGTTCGCCCGGTGAAACTGAAGAAACTATTTAAACATTTATCCAGGATGGTCAGCAAGGGTTTGGGTAGCAGAGTTCTAGCCCTCGTGTCGCTCCAGTGTCTATCCGAAGTCTATGACTTTAACCACTAGAGTACGAGGGTTGGATACACTAGTATTAGAGTACTCTAATAGCAGTGATTCCGCCATCACCCCTGTGGGCGGTGTCACTCCCCAAATCCTCGAGAAAACCCCAACTTTAACATTTTTGCTGTCAAAAATCGATAGAAATTGTGCAAAACTCTACTTACACCCTCCTAATTTTGACTTTACGTCCCCCCAATTGAAAATACTGCCGGAATCCCTGTCTAATAGAATTCCCCGACAATTTTCAGACCCAGGATCGAATCTCGAGCATTCTATTTCCGGTTTTATTTTATCTTTTCCCTATATGAGACTGATTTATTGCAGTAATATGTTTGGAAGCCAAGCTATTAAAATTTATACTGTGATATGTACCCGTTACCAGGAGGTGACAATGGAGAGTGACGCGGTGAGACGAGTCTTGCGAGTTCTACGAAATATTCAAGAAGTAAAATATTGTAGTTCATTTTTGCAAATATGGCTGAATTTCTTGTAGGCTTGTCTCAAAAGTCTATATACTTTTTAGCCTGACAATGGAGAGTAGATAACTTCAGCAGTATGCCGTACCACAACAAATTGAATACACCATTATTATTAAAATTCAACAAAATTGAATAATCTGTATCTTTGCTCAATTTTGAATGACTAATTTCTGTATTAAAACGGTACAGTGAAATTATAATCTTGCTGTTTCAAGAAGTTATAACGATTAACGATATGCGGTGTGCTGAGCGAGGATTGTCGCGGTATTGAGACGGTCCTGTACTTATGTGTGAAATCTGATACGAAGTGACCTCTTAGGACTGATTTTCATGAAAGCTTGCGTTGCTTGCGATTTGGGTAAGTAGCCAATTGAAACACGTGTTTTAATGCCCTCTATTACATGTTCTGCGTGTAACACGTATTTAAATTGGCTATTCACCCAAATCGCAATGAAATCAAGCAACGCAAGCTTCCAAGGAAAGCAGCCTTTAGTTGCAGGAAATGAGCGCCTCCTTTGTCTGTTACATTTTTTCTCTCTCTGTTCTTCAGTGATAGTCGTATTTTGTTTTATAATGGTAGTGAGTCAAATTGCTGCATTTATCAGGTTTAAACTCACAGCGCGACTTGATCAATGTATTTACATTATAGTCTACTATAAAAACGTGTTCACATTTGTTATCCACAAAATGGTTGACACACTCGCTTTCTACATGTAGAGATTCAGAGAACACTAACAAAATTACAGGTCCTGTTTTCTTACCAAATTCAAACTTTATTTATCTTCTAGATCAATTACAATTTGACGTGCTGACAATTGGTTTGTGCCATTTGTGTAAGTAAGCTCAATCTTCATCAAGGCTTGTAACATGAACCGTCAGTTCTTGTGCTCTTCGTGTTGCCAACTTCCTTCATTAACAACTACTTCTGTACGACATGGACTGCGATTAATTAACTCAGGCTAAAGGTCCAACTTCAGAACGCCACAGCAAAAATCCACGCTACTCATCTGCAGTTGACGAGGAAATTAACTTGTGAGAAAGTCAGTTTCAGAACTCAAAAACCAGAAATCAAATTGTTATACACAATTGTCTTGAAGCAGTATAAAGTTCACAACTCACTGCAGCTGCCTACCAATAGTCTGTGCTGCGCTCTTAAAAAACATTTCCAGATGCAAAGCGGCGCACAGCAGCATATCAAGTAACTTTCACGGTATCTGGCGTACAAGCCGTACATTTTAAAAGAAATAGGATCAAAAAACTAGGAGTGTGATTTGTGTAAGCCAGTGAAAGAATAGTATATGATAATATTATAATAAATTACAGTTTAACAGTCAACCTGTCTTAATAATTGATGTTTTAATGTCACTTATTTATAACTTGCTATGATTACAGTCCGCCATAGGCGTCAGTTCACTCTTAAACTCTAGAACACTGAGTTTTGTAAATCTTCCAAACGTCTGCTGTGGGATTCGAAGCTGGAACTTTCGGCACTCATCTTTATTATAGTTCTTCACGCTAGCCATTCATTCAAGTAGCCATTTAGCGAGTATCTACTATTTTACTATTCCTCTAATGTTACGAAAACTTTCTGTGAAGTAAAATTCATGTGTATAGGTTAGATGGCCATATTTTTGCTAGTGATTCCAGGGAAAATCGGGATAATTCCACTTCTTCCTTCTTGCAACTGAAAATTTAGTTACCCCCTCACATACATGAAAAACTACTCCATTCTTAATACTTTTTATTCATACTCCTTGAATTTGGAGCTTAGAAATGAGCGTGTATGTCAATCAGAAAATTAGATTTTAGAAAAGAGAAAAAGCAAAAAAAAGAGTGAAACCCTAGAAAAGTAGTGAAAATCCTAGGGAAAAATTAAGAAAATACTAGAAAATAGTGTAAACCCGAGGAAAAATATTAAAGCCGAGAAAAATAATGAAAACCAGAGGAAAGTGGTGAAAACCCGAGACAAAATAGTGTAAACCCAAGTAAAAGAGTGATAATCATGGAAGAATAGTAAAAATCCGTTAAAATAGTGAAAACCCTGGAAGAGTAGTAAAAATCCGTAAAAAGTAGGGAAAACCCTAGGAAGAATAGTAAAAATCCGTGAAAAGTAGTGAAAACCCGGGAAGAATAGTAAAAATCTGTGAAAGGTAGTGAAAACCAGGGAAGAATAGTAAAAATTCGTGAAAAGTAGTGAAAACTCGGGAAGATTAGTAAAAATCCGTGAAAAATAGTGAAAACCAGGGGAAAATAGTAAAAATCCGTGGAAAGTAGTGAAAACCCGGGAAGAATAGAAGAATAGTAAAAATTCGTGAAAAGTAGTGAATACCCGGGAAGAAGAGTAAAAGTCTGTGAAAATAGTGGAAACTCGGGAAGAATAGTAAAAATCCGTGAAAAATTGTGAAATCCCGAGAAAAGTATTGAGAACGGAAAAAAATGGCCTTATCCTTATTTTCTGTTGTTTTTTTCCCTCAAGATTGAGTGCTGGAATGAATGTCACTCTAATGAAACAATGTACCCAGATTCATCATGTGACCCGTAAAGCATGTGACAAGCGTAAATGTGTGTGCGCGAATGAAGGAGGTGGGGTTGTGTAGACGCAACAAGAGCAGAGAAAACTTTAAAAGAGGTAAAAAAAAGAGGGAGGTAATGAAATGTCTGTGTTGTGTGCCATTTTTATACTCCGTGAGTAGGAGGAGGAAAGAAAGGGAAAACATTTCGTCCATCGATATTAGTCAGCTAAGGTTTTTGGGATCAACGAGACATGTTCCATTTGTCTCCCGCGGATGCTTAAGTACAATTCTGTGTTTCTCCCTCATAAGACGTCGCAGGGTTCACTCTCACTTCTTCAGAAGGCCATTGGACCTGGTCGGTCATAGCTTTACCACATTATTTTGCTTCTGGGTACTCTATAATGTATGAAAGACGTGATACTTTGAGAATAATAAACATGTCGCAGAGAAAAACTGTAAAGTAAGGGGGGAAATATAAAAAGAATACACATATACAGAAATATACGTAATTTTATACCTCTTTTAAGACTCACTGCGTCATTGACCTGATCTTTACGCTGGGAGTCGGCTTTTTGGTGGGTATTACATGTTTTATTCCCCTTTTTCATAATGCTGATATTCATAACTTCTTTTATTTTTATGTCAAGCCTCGAAATGTCCCTATTCAGGGTTATATTTATCGATAGATTAAATTTCTTGGGCGATAGGAGGAAAATTTGAGATGATAAATTAAATCAGGATGCGAAGGCCGTTGACATAGCTTTTAAGAAAAGGCGTACATTTCGAACCTTGTTCATACTCAGGGTTTCTTTCAGAGAAACCGCTCCTGCAGGTATTGTTGATCTCTCTTGGCGAACTATATGTTCCATATGTCATTAATAGAACTTGGAAACACTTTTGAGGGTATATTTTTGTGCTCTAGCGAGTAATAACCCTCGGCCACCATTTCAAGGAAACACTGCACATGCCTGTAATCCTGAGTGGTGTTTCATAGAATTTTTCTGAGTTCTATTAAATGCGAATGCGCGTGGTACACATAAAAAGTGCGATTCCAAACTTCCAACAGCCGTTAGGCCACCCAAATTACTTCTAGAAAGTGAGTAGTTATCTCAGATACAGAGTTCTCCACCATCCTTACTGCATTTACAGAAAAGAAACATGAAACGTAGAGAAGAGAAATGAAAGAGAAAACATACAAAAATATTACTAAGAGAGAAATTCCAACACACACACAAAAAGAAATTGGAAGGGAAGATTCAAGGGAGAGGGAAAGGTAGAGAAAGAAGTTATTTCTTATAGTATTTTATGTGGAAAATTCAAATGTAAAGTCAGATGGATTCTAAACGCACTCTTCCCTCAAAAAATCTAGTCAAAAATGTGCGGTCGAATTCTAAACTTAGTACAATTGGTTATCTCACTAACTTTCCATATACGTGGTTCCAAATGGTAATCCGTTGAAGATTTATTGAACGGGCTCAATCGAAGACCACTTGAATAAACACAGCAAAAAATAAATAAACACATTATTATCTTAAAAAACAATTCGTACAAAAAGTAAAAACTAATTTTGTTTATGCATCACTAAAACGAAAAGCATGAGGCGCGCTCTCATATACACGAACTTTATAAATTCTTCAATTGGCGCGCTCCATGCTTTTTCTTTTAGTCATGCATCAACAAAATTATTTTTTACTTTTTATTACCGGTACGAATTGTTTTATTACTTTTTTTTAAAAAAAAGTATGTTTTAAAAAAGTTCTTTTTATTATTTTTTTCAATGGCGAATCAAGGTATGACCAGCTTTTACCCACATCCTAACGGGTTCTGCAACCAATCAAACGCAATATCGTTGCGGGCTAGTATTTGTTTTAGGATAACACTAAAAATAAAACATGCTTTAAAATATATAAATATAAAGAAATTTATGGAAGTAACGATGGAATATTTTATTGTCACCCGACTTACGTCGCTGTGCCATTGCATGACGTCGGGAAATGAGTTAAATTAATTTTGCAAGATTTGAGGACACGCTGTAACGTTGTGAGTTAAAGAAAAGTCTGTAATAACTGAAATTAATGCCAACTTAGATTGAAAATAAAACAGTAAATAACATTTAATATTAATAATTCTTCTATTTCGTTTCCAACTGACAAATCACCAAGAGTTAAGTTAAAACTGTATCAAAACCCAAAAGTTTAAAATTCAATATTAAGACTGTCGTATTCCTGTTAACCGTATTAAAATTCATACCTTTCACCTTTTAAATAAATGAAGAAAGGTCTATTTATTTATGTACAATAGTTTTGAGGCTGGAAGTGAGCTTAGCAATCAAATTTACGTAAGGTGAACAAAATCTGCTTTCGAGATTTTACCATCATCGTCAGATAGAAAATGAGGAAGGAAGGAAAGAAAGAAAGAAAGAAAGAAAGAAAGAGAAACGAAGAGAGTGAGGTTTGTTACCAGGCATGGATGTAAATACGGTAACGGATCTACTGTTATTGACGCCGACAAATGCGCGCTCACAAAGAGTACCTGGCAGTTGTAATCGATTAAAATTGCATATTGAAATCTTCCTCTATTTTTTCCTAAGCATCACGCTTTCACACTGAAGCATAGACAAACGAATAAGACACGCAAGTTCATCCCAATCATTCAGGCAAGATTAATCGAAAAAACTGACGTCAAGTTGACCCAGTTTAATTGTATTGGCCCAGTCAATCGGTTTATATCCTTGGTTACCAGGGAAGTGGCATAAGCCACAGCGCGGTTGTCCAAATAACAATAAGAAATGTAGCAATAACGTTTTCCGCCCATATAACTTAGATACTAGCGACACTTGTGCATAGGTCCGTTGTCTGCAATATTTTGTATGATGATCCTTCAAGATTGTGCCACAAGGCGAGTCAATGTGTCAGATGGCACCACCAGTTCTTTTTGATACTGGGTAATATGCGGAGTTTCGTTTCTAGTTTTATTCTATGGTCAGTCCGCGATCAGGCTCACGTATCGACTTGCTGAGAACATTGACCTCTATCAAAAAGCGATACTGGACTGATTGTTGCCATTGAAAATTTAATGAATATATGAAGTCAGGGAGCGGAGAGGACACTTAATTTCATTTGTTCACTTCCAGTCTAAACCAAAATAGACCAAATTTTCGGTTCTAACTGTCAGTTTATTCTTGATATCGCTGTGCGGCCCGATTTATAATTTATGTCTTAATTCTTGCGAAAAACATAAATATTATTTACACTATTTTCTATTATATGGTAGAGTACGGTATATTATTATATATGAATAACTCAGGTATTAAGACTTAAATAAGTCCAGTTGAGATCTTCGTTTCAAATGTCTATCAAATTAATATTACCGTTCATATTACTACCACAATGAAAGTACCGTATTTGCCAGCGTATCAGGCTCACTTTTTTCCTTCGAAAATCGTCCTTAAAAAGAGGGCGCGTCTTCACGCCGTTGCTTCTTATACTCCGACAAATACGGTACATGCCGCTCACAATTTCGTTTGGTATTTGAAAGATACAGTAGAAGAGGACATGGATTTTCCCTATCCATGAATAGATTTTCATACTGTGAGTAATGAAGAAACGTTTCGTAATACGTTATACATTCGTGGCAGAACGTCTGATATCTAATGTAGGTTTGATGGTTTCTTGTTTTGTCGTATACAACCAAGAATTACGTTAAATATGAACATATCTCTTCATGTGAACTGCACAAGTATTGATTTTCATTAGCTGTTTATAGAATATTACATTTGTAAAACATCAAAGATTGTCATATTCTAATTCGGATCTGATGATATATGACATCACGCTTCACTAGACCACGTCTACTGCTGACAAAGCTCTTAAAGTGCCAGCGGTTTGTGTATTCGAGGCCTTGATGAACCGGATTTTGTAATCTTATCTGTGTAGAAGTTTCCTTAAACACTATTGTATAAGAAAAGTGATTGTATATTTGACGAATTGTTTATTGTAACATCTACTAGAGAATAAATGATCAGTTTTATGTTTAAT
>JAGDQP010005755.1:6624-24337 GCA_022664845.1 Lepisma saccharinum | reverse complement strand
CGTACCAGTAAGAAACATGACATAAAGTAACAGCTGATTTGCTGTTTTTTTTTTTACCACAACCATGAACACATACAATCCTGTAGTTACTTCTCAATTCCAATAAATTATTAGTTCTGACGTCAAGGCATAGTTAATAGTTCATACAATGTGTAATCCAATTTCTTAACCATAGAGTATGTATTTCGTAGAAAGCGCAATCTAATTCAAAATCTTTCTATCAATTTCACTCCTCCTCCCGAAAAACAAATAAATGGGTAATCATTAATAACCTTCACATTCAAAATGTTTTGAAGATCTTTTGACCCGTGAAGAGTGTCTCAAAAAAGGATTCATTTAGAACATCCTGGTGTTTGGTATTGTTATGATCGAAATTCCGCCAATTTTCTTCTTTTCTGGAAGTCTTACAATTATCATTATTTATGTTTCTCTTACTAGCAACTAATCGTCTAATTTGATTAATGTGAACACGTCTTATTCTATCCTCTACTTTTACTTCCAATAGTCTTTGACCTATATGTCGGACCGCCAAAGCTTTCACAAACTTCGAATGTTTATATGGTTGATTTCTAATTAAAATTAACTCATTTTTTGGAATCAAATTATTACCCCATTATTCATCAGAATTATCAAAATTCCTTTTTGGGGATAATTTCAACCAAAATCGGCAATTAGGATCGAAGGCATACACTAATTCCGCTGACGATTTACCTTTAAGTAAAGGAGACTTAGCAAAATAAATATCAGCCTGCATATTATAAATAACTGCATTCCATTTAAATATTGTAACTTTAATTAATTTACGTTTTAACAAATTCTTAACGTCTTGAACTGTTCGTCTTGTTAACCCGTTACTTTGCGGGTGATAGGGTGGAGAGTGTATTAATCTTATACCCAACTCTTGACACCACGAGTGGAAAGCCGCATTCGTAAAAGGAGAGCCATTAGCCGTTACCAGAGTACTAGGTACATCAACAAAATTAAACATGGAATTTAATTTTGTAATTGTTTCCGAAGCCATTGTGTTGCTTACCATAAATATCTGAACCCATTTAGAAAATGCGTCTACAACCAAAACAAACTTCCTTCCACCATAATAAAAAAAATCTATGTGAATTCTTTCAAAAGACTTGCTAGTCTCCACCCACGACGAATATTTGCTATAGGCATTGTTTCTTTGGAAGCTTTGACACTTAGAGCAATTGGACAGAAAATATTATATCTGTGTGTTCATATTAGGCCACCAAAAATACGAATGCGTTGTTTGTTTTAATCTAGAAATACCGATATGACTTTCATGATATTAATTAATTAATTTTTGCCGCATTGATGGAGAAACAATTTATTTATTTCCCATAAACAAACAATCATTGGATACTGTGATCTCTGCTCTGCGATTAAAGTATTTTCTAAGTTCAACTATTTTGATTTTTTTTAATGTTACTGGCAAACCATGCACTGTCCAATTAAAAACTAATTTAAGTAGCTTGATCCTGTTGGATAGCCTCTCTAATGGTCTCTAATTGTGGAGAATCTCTTCTAACATTTAATGAATATAATTTGGAAACATCTGCATCTTGAGTAACATCTATGGGCAACCGAGAAAGGCAATCTGCGACTTGAACCTTTTTATTGTAAATGATGTTATAAATGTATCCCGATAGAAATGAAGACCAACGAACTAGTCCTGGGTGAGCTGATGATGGTATTGCCTTGGTTTCACCTAATATTAATGTTACCGGTATTGAATCTGTCGAAATAGTAAATGGTCTGTCATACACGTACCGTATTTGTGAAATTTACGAATGCCGAAAACTGAAGCCAATGCCTCGTTCTCAAAATGCGAGTAATTTTGTTCACATGCTGTCAGCTTAGCTGAGGCACAAGCTACTGTGAGCAAACTACCATTATCTGTCTTATTACATAACTGCACCAATATGCTGTATGGATTGGTATCGGTAACCATATAGGCTGGTTTGCTTCGATCAAAAATATGTATTCTATCAGATTTCACAATTACTTGCTTATTCCCTCAAATTACCGAGTATGGTTTTGATTCCATTCCCATTTAGTATTCGTTTTCAACAAATCCTGCAAATGATTTAAGTGTTGGTAA
Organism: Lepisma saccharinum; assembly: GCA_022664845.1. Lineage (NCBI taxonomy): Eukaryota > Metazoa > Arthropoda > Insecta > Zygentoma > Lepismatidae > Lepisma > Lepisma saccharinum. The sequence goes on along the minus strand of JAGDQP010005755.1, from coordinate 22,221 downwards.
ATATGGGGAATGTGCTTTTGAAAATACATTACCTTTCCTAAGAATGATCGCAACTGAGAAATATTGGTTAGTGCTGGACACTCAACAATTGCCTTTTTATGTTTGTCAGGAGGAATAACTCCTTTACTAGAAATGTCATGTCTCAGATACTCCAAAGATGTTGCAAAAAAATTGACACTTAGCCAACTTAACCTTTATTTTATGATTTCTAAATCTTTCTAGAACTAAGCTGGTATTCTTAACACATTCCTCTAATAGTCTTTCCACCAATAATGACGTCATATAGAGAAGCTTGAGTAGAAGACAAATTAATCAACACTGTATCTATAAAACGTTGAAATATAAAGGGTGATGCAAATAACCCAAAAGGTAACAGTTTGTATCTATATAATCCCCAAGGAGTATTGACTACCAAGATATTTTGAGAAGCTTCATCCATCTCCAGTTGAAGATAAGCCTGGTTAATAAACATAACCTTTATTTACATTGTTGAAGAACACTTCATCCATTACGTGCATCAGAAAAATCATTTCACAAAAATCCTTAGAACTGTTTTACCAGTTCCAGTCTCAAATACCAGATTCTCTGCATCCTGAAGCATATGTCCTGTAGATGCTTATCCTCTCTAAATAAATCATTCCGCTATTTATATCGAGCTTAAAATTCCATTATACGTTTGCACGTATTCCTAAAACAAACGTACCAGTAAGAAACATGACATAAAGTAACAGCTGATTTGCTGTTTGTTTTTTACCACAACCATGAACACATACAATCCTGTAGTTACTTCGCAATTCCAATAAATTATTGGTTCTGACGTCACGGGATAAAGTTAATAGTTCATGGAATGTGCAGTCGAATTTCTTAACCATAGAGTAAGTATTTCGTAGAAAGCGCAATCTAATTCAAAATCTTTCTATCAGACTGCAGACATGTTATGCATATAAAATATATTCGAAGATGAGAAAACTATGCAGTCACTCTATTGCATTTTGTATCACTGACATCGGAAAGGATGTGGGAAGAATCCCGCCAGAGCGTAAGTTTGAGCTACATTCGCATATATATATATATATATATATTCGAGCTCTTGGTATCTGTGACTCAAGCCGGGATAAGGTATGGGAAAGGATGTGGGAAGAATTCGGCCAGAGCCTAAGTTTAAGGTACAATCGCAGAATTTACCTGGTATAACTGAAGGGAAAAAACGTGAAAACCTCAGTCAGGATTGTTGGTTCGCTGGAATCGAACCCAGAACGCAAATGCAAAACCAAAGCTCGACCAACTGAGCTAAGATCGCTCGGTTTTAATCATTCAAATTTATTTATTTAATTTTTATTTTTGAATAGCCATAGAAGACACTCACGTATCTGAGGGCCTGACGAAGGGTATAGAATAGGAAGACGATATGATATTGATGATCTGTGTCCTGAGGCAGGTTCCTGGTCAAAGTGAACCGATTGTGATATCCTGTTACCTTTCATCTAATGGAGATGTCTAAAGACGAGACCTACAATTTTAAATGAAGACGTTGTATCTGTTCCAACCGCGTAAAGGTCTCCTTGAAAGAACCGGTTTCGGACCAACTGTGACACAGGTTCAATTTATCCATTTGCGGATCGTGTCAAATCAAATCCACTCGGGCTGCGGGTAAAGAAAGCCGTGTATAAACGTAAAAAAGATCCGACCCGTAGAAGGCATCAGAGCTGAAACGGATCGCCCGGATCAATCGAGTCAAAGCTTGGGTCCCGGTCGGATTCGTTGATCGGATGTCAACTCGGTGACCCGGAGGACAAAGCAGACTTTCCTTATTATACACTGTTGCGCGTGAACAGTGTTTCGTTCAGAGCACGAAAACTTCCTAACAATAGTAATAACATGGAAATAGTATCATATTCACAGAAATAACAAAAATAACCCCCGGAGGCTATTCTGAAAGAATATTGTGTTGGACGCTTCAAAGAGGATAAAAGCATTAAAATCTTTCGAAATTCTCAAAAATTAAGTTCCCGTATGCATAATAGAGCAAAATCGACCAGGCGTCACTGGGTGAATTGAGGCAAGATTCGATCATCGGGTCACAGTAAATCTGGTGTCATTTAGGTCGAGTCCAGGTCAACGCATTAGTCGCATCGGGTCATCTACGTTTGGGTCAGACCGAGTCAATAAAATAGACCCGATCTCGGCTCTGGAGAGCATTTATCATCGGAAACCGAAATCAGAACATGCTTAATAAGAAGGCGGTGAGTAAATCGAGCAGGGGCACTTACGCAATGAAAGATTCGAAAATTGGCAAATAACCAAACGTTTCCAATGTCATTGGTCGATTTCGAAATGAGAGCTAACAATATGTAAAAATTATTTTTTTTTTTCATTTTCAAATTATTAGAATGTATAAACTGTTCCATCCCAGTATGTTTGTTGTATGATTTTTCTAACCAAAATGAACTTTTCCCCCAAAACATTAAAAGTACCAAAGGAATTATATGGAACGGATCGTGTATACTCTGTATCCAGATTATATCAGGGTTCGAAGTGTGGGGAACGAAAGGACACACCGTGCCCTTACCTTTCTCATTTTGGATTTAGTTTACCCCTACCTTTTCATTAATGCAATCTCATTGCCTTCACTTTTAATAGTCAATCGCCGCCACTAGGTGCAAGCGTACTCTATACCTTTTCTAGCCCACTATTTCAAGCGTTCCCTTACCTTTTCTAATCCACTTCGAGCACTGGATTATATCATTAATGCAAGCGGACAAATCTCGTTGTCCTGTTGTTTCAGAGAACACATGCTCGTACATGGAATGACATTGTTATGTAAATTTGAGTACGATACTTCTACAAAAATCAAACTTTCTGTTTAAGCCAACGATATGTAGCCACACTGATGACAATCTTTTTAACTGTTGTATACAACAGGATTCCGGATTTTGTTTCAACATAGCGCTGTAGCGATTGTAGTAATGGCAATACTACCTTTTCATCTACAGATTTTGTAACTGCACCTACATCTTGTATTAATACATTAAAAATAATTAAAAATTGCCATCATTAAATAACGGACAGGAAGTCTACGTTTTTAGCTAACATTCATTTTTAAATAATATTATTTTCTTTATCAGAGAAAGCCTGTATGGTCGCGGAGTACAACAAATTAGGGAACAGTGGTTTGGTCATAATCCACCTAAAATTTCTCTTAATATGTACTCAACCAGAATAAACTGATTTGCGAAATCTACTACTGCCCGCAGACAGAGTTATGACTTGTCTGGCCATAGGGAGGGTAAATAAGTAATGGTTTCCCATTGAATTCATCAGATGAAGATTACCTAAGAACAGGTCCTTCATAAGTTTAAAATCGATTCCGATTCCGAACAACTAGTCAATATTGAACATGTGACCCCGAGGAATTGGACCCGGGATCCCTTAATTAGGAGGCGATGAGCAAAACTGCTCATCAACCGCAGACAGCTTATGAGTCCTGAAACATATTCTTTCGATATCTGAAACCATTTTATAAAAGAAGTGGGAAACTTGGTTAGGAAACACCCTTAAGTTTTATCTAGGTCTATATTTTGTCCTCCCCTTATTTGACATATACTTCAAAGCGCGTGACCTTTCAACAAGGATTTAAGAAACAATAAACGCTACAAAAAGATGTTGAAACTATGCAAGTAGTAATGAATGTTAATCATTCCAAACACAAGATGAACGCTGAGATTTCTCGTGACGTGTGAAATTTTTTTTTTTGTGAAGGTTAAATAGTTGGCCATGGCCTATAAGGGGTGCGGTCTACATTGTAGTGTGACCTCAGGAAGAAAAAAATAAATAAAAACAATGCCCTCTATATTACACGTTAATACAGAGAAAAAAAGAAAAGAAAACACCAGAAATTTGATACAAAAATCGTGTCAAAATGGAAAAAGAAAATCATGCGTTTTTGCAACACTGATAACGAAAGTGATTTGGGACAAATTACTAGAAGTTGAAATCAGTTAGTGGTTTGACCTTCTGCTCTATGACACGTACTGTACTGCGCAAGGTAGGAGGAGGACAAAGAGATTGAGATCGAAGAGGAGGAGATTGACTTATATTTCCGTTTGAGGCGCCATTTCTGTATGAGGTTTAAGTGCTTACCTCGACCAGCCCTCTGGAACTCATGAGGAATGTGCATGATAATAATAGATCATATAAATCGTGACAGACATTCATAGATTTTTCAATGATTTCTGGGTGAGGCTCTCCGTTGGATTTCAATTCGTCTTAATACAATGATTATCAAACAATATGAGAAGCTACGAGGAAGGACAAACAAATATGGTTTGGTTTGGTTGGTTTCCGCCATTGTCAGGAGAAAGTATGTAGTATTTGGAGCTTTGCCTTGCCTCTTGGCATAACCACTAAACGCTTTAGCATTGGAAACAATAATGCTTGATTCCATTCCGTTATCATGTGGTTGATTAAGCTCAATTGCTTCCACTTACCCGTTCCAATAAAACCTTCATCGTTTACATTCTTTATTGAAGTCTTTATTTGTCATTTTGTTTCACAGGTCAGCAGCCTTAACAGAAACAAGGTTGGTTGGACTCAATGAAATTTTCTTTTACTGTAAAAATAATTGAATCGGTAGTGGGAAGAAGGAAATAAACGCCAAAAATGAAAACGTTGCTTATTGAATAGACACACAACACCAGTTCAAAGTAAATAAAAAATGTTTATACAATACATAATTGAAGGCCTGAATTAAAAAACATCCCAAGTCCAATTTTTTCGTATTTGCATTTTTTCTGTTCGTCGGTATCTATGTTTCAAGAGCTATCCACTTGTATCAATATTACATCCTAATCCCACCACAGAAACTCCTTTTTAATACAAAAAAATCACCTGAATATGATAACATGCCAAGACCTTGGACTGTTTTTTGTTCCTCCTGAAAAATATACTCCGGTGGACATTCAATTCAGGTCTTCAATTTCTTTGTTGCATCTGATCCTGTGAATCCATTCACTGAGCTATTTTTGACACTAAACAACGTCTTCCGACGTTTTGTCATTTATTTCCTTCTTCCAGCTATCGAGGGCCGCGGTGGCTCAGTTGGTAGAGCGCTCACTTCTGGTGCTAGGGGTCGTCGGATCGATCCCTGCTCATGCCATGTGGGCTTTGTGGTGGACAAACACCGTGTGCGTGGGTTTTCTCGGGGTGCTCCCGTTTCCTCCCACTTTCTTCATTCAGCCAATTCATCCCATCATCATCCATACGGCCTGAGCCATAGTTGCCTAAAGGCCTTAAAATAAATTCAAATTCCAGCTATCGATTCAATTAAACTTGTAGGGTAAACGTACCAGTTATTGATCCCTTTAGACCACTGTCCTTTTGAAACTTGGAAGTGGACATCAATTCCGGCTTTATTTTTCTGTTCATGGCTAATAATAAACTCTTAGATCTTTCCAGTAATTAGTTTTACAGTGAAAGAATAAAAAAAAGCAGAATATGTATTTTTGATTACTTTTTAGGTAGATTTCGAAAGAAAAATCTACCTATTGAGATCGGTACGATATCTATGTATATATTTATATAGTAACACGCTAGCAGCCACAATTTTGAAGATATTTAAACCAAATTTTTATATGTTGTTTCTAGGCTTAATAGCTCGGTTAAGTTCGTTAATGAGCTAAATCGTTCGCCATCTTGGATCCAAAATGGCCGTCGAACCCATTGTTGTATAGAATACACAGCCTAAACCGCTGGGGCGATTGAAATCAAATTTGGCATAAAGATACACAATCACTGTTTGATTACGAAAATGTTACCTAGTGAATTCAAAGACGCCATTTTGGATCCAAAATGGCTGAAGCAAGAAATTTATTTTCCATATCGCTTGAGCTAGAGATACGAAATTTGGCGTAAAGGTGTATTGTTACTAGTAGTTCAAGAAAATATTACGAAATGTTAAAAAAGTCGCTATCTTGGATCCAAAATGGCCCCCGAACCCATTGTTCTATAGAATACACAGCCTAAACGGCTGCAGCTAGACGTATCAAATTTGGTAACAAGGTACATTATAACATTATGTTACTAAAATATTATATGATGGATCCACAGACGCCATTTTGGATCCAAAATGGCGGACCTAAAAATCCATTTTCGACACCGTTTCAGCTAAAGATACGAAATTTGGCATAAAGGTGCATTATGACGAGTAGTTTAGGGAAATATTACAACATTTGGGGAAAGTCGCCATCTTGGATCCAAAATGGCCAACAAATATCCCATTTTGCACACCGTTTGAGCTGAATAAATGAAATTTTACTTGAAGGTGTACCATCACCAGTAGGTCACGACAATATAAGAAAACTTTCAAAAAGTCGTCAACTTGGATCCGAAAAGGCCGTCCAAAAAAACCAATTTCCAAATCATTGAAGGTAGAGAGACGAAATTTTCTTTGAAGGTGTATGACCAAGAGTAGGTTACAATAAATGGGGCAAACCTCCCCTTTGGGGGCCCAGCCCTCCGTGGGAGGGTGCAGATGGACACCATGGTGTTGTAGTGCTGCAGGGAGATTTTAGTTAAGGTAAAGGGGGCGCATCCTCTCAAGAGCACTGAAGTTGGGGGCGAACCCCATACGGGGGTATGGGGGCAGCGCTACCAGCGAAACAAAGCGAGTATATATATATATATATATACGTCTTGTGGGGTATCGTTGAACAGCTCTTTATGAATAATCTACAAATCAATAAATAGTTTCTCGATAGCTCTCATATAAGGTGAGATTTGAATTTTTGAAAATAAAAAAAACTTCAAAATCTACCTCAGCCTGTAGGCCTACCGAAAGGGATTTTTTTTTCTTCAAAACAGCTTAATGGCCAATAGTTAGCCTTTGAGAGCTGAAGACGTGTTTTTTTTTTAAGTTGTTAATTATTTGCCCCATGCCAAATAAATGGGCACTGTGGAAAAATGGCATACCAGTCATTACCACTCCCCTCGAGTACCAGTAACTGATTTGAGTAATTTACATAGTGATGGGGATTCCTAAACATTCTTCTAGTTGTTGAATAAGGAAAAACCCTGTAATAATTACATCATAGCAATAAATAACTAGAGAAAAATGAGTATATTCCTTAGATTACTGTTTAAATTTTAATAGGTTAAATTGGTAACTTAACGAAGGCTTCTTGAAATTATCACCTTAACCACGACCAGTAACAAAAATGATGTGTTTCGTGTGCAAAAGTTACCAAAGAATCATTAAGCAATGTGGCGTAAACAATATCAGTTTCACCAAATTATTTCCGACCTTAATTTAAAAACTAATCTTGGAAAGGCCAATTTGAGAGAAGTTTCCTTAATATGTCTTATTGTAAAAACTGCCACATGTGGGTTCAATTACTTTTAAAAAATCATAATTATTAATTAATACATTTTGGTCCAAACGCTGGTAAGTCAAAATCGGCCCGAGAACGCAGTAAAAAATAACACTAAAAAGGATACCAACCCACGTTAGTAACGCAAGGTACAAATTCGTTCTTAACCTAAACCATCATGAAACATCGATGAAATATTTATATCTGAATGTATTAAGTTTCAGCACACACCCTAATTTTATGGTTATGTTTATATTAAGATTGTGTACGTGCCTTTACAGCGTGAAGAAAACGTTATATATTTTGTCCAGTTTCTTTTGATATTCTTGAAGACAACTGATACACGTACTAGTACAGTCACGAACTTAAGTAAATGGAGGTTGGAGTTATAAGAAATAGTAGCTTCTTCCTCCAGAAGAATTGTTGCACTGTACGCCTAATAGTGAGACAACCAACATGACAGTACAAATATGCGCGAAAACATGAATGCCAGGATATATTTAGTAGGTGAGCATCGCTTAGAGAACCACGAGGGAGTTGACAGAAATCTTGTTCAAACACACAGACATACACAGAGAGAAAGCATGGAAGAGGACGGGGAAAGAGCGAAAGAACAGAAAAGAGAAAACAAGGAAAGAGGGAAAGAAAAATGGCGCAAGACATGGAAATAAATAAGATTATTTAAAATTAGTGGCCATGGGTTAGGGTAGGTTAGTAGGGTAGGTTAGGTAAGGTCAGGTTCGTTTATGTATCTTTACATTTTAGTTTCTTTCTTTCAAAATACATTTCTAACTGTTTGTGCGAACCTGACTTTACGTAACCTAACCCATGGTAACTAAAATTGCAACTGGGGGGGGGGGGCAGGCCTCGGTGAGCGATGGGTATTCGCAAATTGCTACACTGCGTATGCCCACCGCTAACCGAAGGTTGCGCCTCCTCTGAGGCTCACGCCACCCAGCTCCCTTCGGACGCACCGTGCTCCCTTGCACACCACGCGGGCCAGATCTGGTTTATGTATATACATCCTAGGTTTCAGTAGCCTTTATTTGTATGCCAAAGCAATTATGAATAATAAATGTGAACATACAAAAATAAAGTTTGAAAGAAAAAGAAGAAAAATGTTACCCTTACCGGGATTCGTACCCGGGGTTTGTTATGTAGCACCTACTAGGCTTTCTCCAAATGGAGGAATATCCTGGTATTTCATGTTTTCGCGCATATTTGTACTGTCATATTGGTTGTCTCACTATTAGGCGTACAGTGCAACAATTCTTCTGGAGGAAGAAGCTACTATTTCTCATAACTTACTTTACTTTATTTCGTGATTGTACATAGCTTGTTAATTGAAAAATACAATGAAGTATACACAGCATTCCAGTAAATACAAAATTTCATGTAAATGTTAAATTTCATTATTTGGTGAAATTAAAGGAACATTATTAGCATTGTTCGCAATGAGTCAAACTGTTTCTGAAATACAATATTGTACAATTCGGCTTGCAAGATGACACCAATGTGGTATCCAATATTACGAAAGCTCTGAACATTTAATATGATGTTCGTGCTAACAAACAAACACAAGCAAGATGAGCAAATAATGTGATTCCTCTACGTCAACAACTGACTAAGAAACAATGATACAAGATCACAAATATTACGCCCAGAAAGTTTATTCTCTGCAAAGGAATTCCGATTTATCATTTTGTGTCGCTGAACAATGGATGGAAACTATTGATATATTCATAAAGCAAAACTAATTGTTTCATCAATCTAAGCCACATTTAACAATAAATGCTTACATAGTTTGTATAATTGATGATGACTTGCAATACCAGAAACATACTCTGTTCGTATATTACAAGAAATTCTGCCCGAAACAAGCCAATCAATCAAATATGCACGCTATTCTCTTTGACTGCTTTTCCTTGTGCATGATCTCAACTGTTGTTTGAGCTTTCATGGAGTGTAGCAATAAACAAGGAAGTCAATATATTAATACATTGACGTTGTAAATACATTTTGACTGAATTGAGCAGCAACACTTTTGTTTGTCGTTACCAGTTCAGTGGTAGAGCGTTGGCGTAGCCTTCGGGAGGTCGTGGGTTCGATCCCACAGACCGACCACCCTGACTGAAGTTTATCCAGGGATTTTCCTCAGTGACACCACTCAAATACTACCTTCAACATAGGCCCTGGCTGACACCTTCGCGAATCCTTTCCCCCTCCCCTAACCCGGCCTGAGCCTTAAGGCCATAAATAAAATTCTAATTCAATTTTGTTTGTTTGGAAGTCAGATTTTTTTATAATGGCACTGAGGACGTAGTACTGGTTGTCTCTACTCACGACAACCATAATGACTGAGGTATTCTTCGGTTAATTTCAGTTAAATCAGTAGAATACTGAAGTGATTTATCGTTAAGGCTATATTGTTACCTTCCCAATAATTTACTTCCCCGTATTGTGTTTGACTAAGGAACTAATTAAAATACTATAATGAACATTAAAAATCAAATATTTCAGTACACTAAATGTATTGTATTGTCACCCGACTTATGTCGCTGTGCAAAATTTCATGTTCATGACGTCGGGAAATGAGCTAAATTAATGTTCCAAGATTTGAGGACACTACGAACCATTGTGAACTAAAGAAAAGAATGTAATACCAATTTTGTTCATGCGCGATTAAAGAAAACACCAACTGAAAAACTTATAAAGTAACTGTGTATCAAAGCGCGCCCGTCTTGCTTCCGCCGGGATTTGAACTTGTTTTTTTTTTTTTTTTTTTTTTTTTTTTTACTCAGTAAGCCGACGCCTTATCCACTGATTCACGGTATGAACTTGCAAACGATGATTTGGAAGCTTTTTTCTTTTTGCAATGCACGTGTTGGTATTGCGTAACAACGCTACTAGATGGCATTGTGGTCGCGCGTGGATGATGACCTCGTTTCATATTCCAATGGTAAGATGCTCTAAGAATCTGTTAGCGTTCGGCTCAACTAGCTTCTGATGGACTATTCATCTCCCACTAATGAGTTGATTTCTAAAAATCATTTACAAATACGACACTATTTTATCCCACACATATGTTTTAAATGAGAAATATAGGATAAACTGATTTATGTTCAAAGTGTTTTTCAGCATTGATAAGAAAATAAAAGAAAGACATGTTTCAAAGGAAATTTCACTATGTTTAACTTTTGAATTATTCTGATATGAAGAAGTAATAGGAAACTTTCAACGAAGGGTGGAGGTATCTATAGCAACAATGCTAAAAAAAGTGGAGTTGATTGAAGCGGAAAACACAAAGAGTAGATAAAATTGGTTATTGTCGACAACGTATTGGAAAACTCCTTCAGCGCAATCCTTTAGGAGTCTATATCGATTGGCTTCTCTTCAACCGTTTGATAGAATAACCAACAAGAAATAGCTACTGAATTTCGTTCTTTTTACATTCTTTTCATTAGTTCGCAATGGTTCGTGGCGTTCTCAAATCTTGCAACGTTAATTAAACTCATTTCCCGACGTCATAGAATGATGAAATTTTGCATAGCGACGTAAGTCGGGTGACAATACAATATTCCGTTGTTACTTTCACATACTTGTATATTTTTAAAAACCATATTTCATTTTATGTTTTTAATATGGACTTCTTTATCGTAAAATAAATACTAGCCTGCAACGATGTTGGGTTTGACTGGTTGCAGAACACTTTAGGATTTGGGTCACAAAACATTAGTAAAAAATAATTTTGTTTATGCATGACTAAAAAGAGAAGTATGGGGCGCGCCAATTGAAGAACTTATAAAGTGATTGTATATGTGAGAGCGCCTCATGCTTTTCTTTTTAGTCATGCATAAGCAAAATTATTTTTTATCTTTTAGTACGAATTGTTTAAGAAAAGTATGTCTTTAAAAAGTCTCTCTCTCTCTCTCTCTATCTGTCTCTCTCTCTCTCTCATATTCTTATCATATGCAGAAGATAACACTTCGAAAACATATGATAAAATTAAATGGTAATACAATAGTACAATATGTCAACAGAATGTCATAAACGCATTCTGAAAATGTTGACAAAATGGACAACTGTGAGCGTACAGACACTTTATGATTATCCCGTTCAGGATCAATCACCTCTTGGTGATTTCACGAGGAATAAATCCATTGCATGTTTTGAAGCATTGGACACCTCGATCTCCACAACCCACCAAATTCAAATGATGCATCCTATTGCATGCTATACTCACGCATAGAATCAGCGTAACATACTTCGAGGAACATATAAAATTATCGGCAGCAAATTCAGCTAGTCAGCTGTTTCGAATAAATGAATCCAAGGACGTGTAGTAGGCGCCTATCTACATTTTAGGATAGTTTCCAATCGCCATCATGGAGAAAAGTTAGATGTTCTTCCTTACCGTTTGTTAGGGTGACCAGACGTACTCTTTTAACCCTTGTGCATAACATAATTTTTACGTTAGTTTCCATATCGAATGCGATTTTATCGATTTCTTGATGCTTACTTATTAATTGCATAATATATTATTTATAGACAATTATTCATAAGCCGTCTTATTTTTTTATGTAAACTATTTATTCGAAAAACTTTATTCAATGTATTTATTCAAAATATAACATAGACACTACATTAAAATTTATTAGTTTTAAAAGACAGTAGCAAGGTTTGTGTTAAATTGAAGTGTGAATAGGTACGTAAATACATTTTGATAATATAGGTACAACACAGAGTTCTTTGTTTTACATTTTTATAATTCTAAACAAATCTGAACACATTTTCTCACCAAGTCTTCCCCTTCCAATATCCGCAGTCTTCACAAACAACAAATGGCTTGGAATGCTCATTGTACACACACCTTTCACACTTCATGCAAAACTTTGCAGATTTTCTGTCCTTGTTCGTGGGACATTTATGGCACCTTTTCCTCTTCTTACTTACTGTTGTGGTTTTAGGCCTTTCATTGCTGTCACTGATCACTCAAATTCTTTCCATGGCTACTAAAATATGTCTTTGAAGTGTAAGGGTATACTTCCTGATTATGATGTAGGGTTTCACAAGTTCGTCAACCAAGTCTGAGAAATATAACCTTCTCTGATAAGCCACATTTTTGTAATAATTAGCGTTGAGAGCAGTAAATAAGATATACACGTTGAGAGCTGCAACATCTAACATATTGAACCAAATAACCATCGGCCATCGACGAGTTTGTCGTTTGACAGTGTGGGTTCTAACCATTTTGTCCATATTATCCACAACCGATTTTGTCTTATCATAGTAGAGAACGATTTCTGGCTTACGCTTGTCATTGGAGGAATCGATCTTAGAATCATGTTGCATAGTGCTTAGTACAATAACGCACTTGTTCTTTTTAGTCACATAGCTTGTAAGAGTAATATCATATTTGAATGTGAAAACAGATGACCGCACTTCTCTGTCTTGGTTGGATTTCATAATTGGAGGTATATTTAGTTTGTTGAGAAGCCGCGTTCCAACAACTGCTAAACGCTTATTCAACAATTCCTGTGCCAATTCAGTGTCTGTAAAAAAGTTGTCCACTGTGATGTTCAACCCAGTATTTGCAAATGGTGCACACAACTTGTTCACGATTGTCGTTCCCACTTTTGTTTGTCTTTTTACACCAAGGTTGCGTTCTGTGTAAATAATTTCATCCATGGCATAAGAGGTTTCGGAATCACAAACTCAGAATATCTTTATGCCGTATTTTCCTGGTTTGTTCGGCATGTATTGTATGAACTTGCAACGTCCACGAAAAGAGACCAATTGTTCGTCTTTCCGTAACACACACACTAGGATTGAATAGTTGTCGGCAGTTATAAATGAATTTCCCCATACGTAACTCACAGCAGCTAGATTATCCGTTTTCTCACGCGCATCAGGTGTTCGTTTGTCATCAAATCTCAACATTCGTCGGATGTCTTCAAATCTTTTTGCACACTCATAGTAGCACAATACGTAGGGGTTGACCGAGGATCCAGAAATAGCTCACGAACATTCACATCCCAGCTCTTTTTATTTCCTGCTAAAAGCAACAATCCAAAAAATGCAAGCAATTCTCCTTTCGTTACTTCCTTCCACTTTCGATTCTTTTGTTGCGCACTACGGCGACCCTCAAGGTTGGTACATATGCGAATTTCTTCGACGATGTCCGGTGCAAATAGCAATTCGAAGCTGTGCGATGAGTGGCAACGTGGTGACAGCAGAACAGCAGAAGATCAGTAGCCTGTGGGCCCACCATGGGCGTTCAGAACAACTGCAACACGGCGAGGCATAGAAAGGAGGTCCTTGGATGTCCTCCTGGGGTATGACAAGCCATGCATCTTCGACACGATGCAACAGCTCATCAACTGTAGGTAGGGGAGATCACTGGCATGAGAGGCATTGTGCAATCATGGATCAGACGTGTTCAATCGGCGAGAGATCAGGTGAACGCGCCGTTCAAGGAAGCAGGATAACATTGTGCCCAGTCAGGAAGGCGCGCGTTATCCTGCTGGAATGTGGTCCCCGGCAGGGCTTGCACTAAAGAGACGAAACCGGGTCCAACACATTGTCGATGTACCGTTGGCTGTCCACGTGGCATTCAATGCGTAGGAGACACGAACGGGTACAGAATCCAATGGTATCCCACACAATAACACTCGGTGCCGGACCGACGTGTCCATGCAAAACACAGTCCATGCGTCCAGCTTAGTGCCAAGATACGCCAGATACGAATGCGGCCATCACAATGCTGCAGACAGAAACAGGATTCATCTGAAAAGAGGATGTCCTGGCATTCGGCTCTCCATACGCGACGTTCACGGCAACATTGCAGTCGCTCATACCTATGCTATGTAGTCAGCGGAAGCCGCAGAAAAGGGCACAGTGCAAGTATGTCCCGCTCTGTCAGACGACGTAGAACTATTCGTGGAGACACTGGGCGCTGTGCAACATCCGCCAATGAGTGCGTCAGCTTTCGGGATAGGGCTGTTCGCTTAGTCAGAGACATACGAACAAACCATGGGTTCGCGGCCCGTGGTATAGGGCGGTCTTTGGGATCCGGCATGACGTTGCCTTGTGCCTTCGTGGAGCCATTGAGTCCATATGTGCTGCACTGTTGATGTAGTCGGCCAATACAGGCACCAAGTCATGCAAGGATAAACCACACTCGCAATAAGCTACAATTTTTCCGCCATCAAAGGTGAAAAACTGCTGGCAATACTGCCGTATTTGACGACGAGGCATCTTTCGACCATCTACACACACTCACGTCACACCAACAGTCGTCTACCACTGCAACCCTGTCTTCGATTGCTGTTCCTAGATGCAAACCCGCCGCCTCTGATGAGTCACTAAGCAATCGTGCTAATCGGTTGTTTATCTTTCCATGTTGTGCATATTCTGCAAATTTTTGCTATAATCCCATATCTCCTTCTTTGTGTTGCATTTTTAATGGTGAGCAGTGTCTTTTCTAACTGAATGTCTTGTCATTTCTAATAAAAAAAATGCAGCTAAAAGTTAAACATTGTCTAATTTAATACATGCAGCTCTACGATAATGATACTGGAGTGATCGTTTAGTGTAGAAAGACAGAAGCCAGAGCACACTTTTAACCCCCATTGTCCACTTCCACTCTAATCCAATATGAGCCAAATTTTATGTTCAAACTCAGTTTTTTACGCTTGTTGTCGCTGTGTGGTCCGTTTTTATTTGTTTTAATTCTTGGGTTATGAACGTACCGGAGAGTGCGTATAATAGTACATGCTGTAATTTGTAACTAATATTCACGTTTCTTACCAGAATTAAGGTATAAATAAAAGACGGACCACATAACGATGATAAGTGAAAAAAAAATCTGAGTTAGAACTGAAAATTTGGTCCATATTGGATTAGACTGGAAGTTGACGATCGAGACTAACTGTCCCCTCCGCTCGCGGGCTTCACATATTCCAATTTCTAAAGGCATCTAATCAGTCTAGTACCGCTTCGGACTTACAAGTGCAGTTTTGACTGTGAATTTAATATGTCAATATCGTCAGATGGCTTGAATTGCTGTGCTGTGAATTGAATCAACTTGTCGTAAATGATTTTTGATAGAATATGGTAATTTTTCGACGAACGTTAGGTGAACCCTGCGTGTGAGGTTAGATGATTAAATGATGACGGAATGATGGTAATAATAATAATAATAATAATAATAATAATAATAATAATAATAATA
>JAGDQP010005754.1:29784-76172 GCA_022664845.1 Lepisma saccharinum | reverse complement strand
CATTACGCAACAACGACACCAGCAAATTGTGGGTAATTTTAAGGCAGATGCGTAAAAGGAAGGAGAGTGCGGCAAACATTACAGTAGAGCAGTGGAACCGGCATTTTGGGGAAATTTTACAAGTTGATAATAGGCAGGTAGGAGGGGGGGATACTTTCCCGCATTATATAGGAGACTTCGTACCTATTTTAGATGAGGCAATTTCGGAGATGGAATATAAGCAAGCGGTAGATAGTCTGAAAAATGGGAAGGCATCAGATATAGAGGGAATTGGAGGGGAAATGTGCAAGGCGGCCGCAAAGAATAGGGATATGATGGAAATAGGGATCAAGCTAGTAAATTCATTGTTTCGCGAAGGAAAATTTCCAAACAAATGGTCACAGTCTATTATATGTCCAATATATAAGGGGAAAGGAGACAAAAATAATACTAGTAATTACAGGGGAGTGTCAATTGTTCCGATTATGGGGAAAGCATATTGCAAAATACTGTGTAGGGGGCTAACGGAATGGGCTGAAACATTCGATAAGATAAGTCCGCTACAGACAGGATTTCGGAGAATGTATAGTACGTTGGATAATGTATTTATATTGCAGACGCTTATAAAAAGTAGGACAGTGAATAAGGGGGGAAAGTTGTATGCGTGCTTTGTGGATTTTCAGAAGGCATTTGATACGGTTAATAGGTATATTTTGTGGCAAAAGCTGTGGGAGCAGGGCGTCTCAGCAAAAATGATAAGAGCATTGCAGGCAGTGTATAATAATGTATTCTTTTGTGTGAAATGCGAAGGGAATAAGGTTACACAGTTGCAAAAATCGACGCTTGGTGTGAAACAAGGGTGTGTGTTATCCCCGCTGCTGTTTGTGCTGTTCATAAACGATATTGCGGGTTATCTTATGGAGGGACGGCAGGATATACCAAAAATAGGGGACAGGGAGATTCCAGTATTGATGTATGCAGATGACCTAGTTGTGTTGGCGAATTCCAAAGATGGATTACAGCGAGCTTTGAATAATTTAGAGAATTATTGCAACGGCATTCAATTAGCAGTGAATGTAAGGAAAACAAAAATAATGGTTTTCAAAAATGGATACAAGTATGGGCGGGGAGAACAGTGGACCTATGGGGGGGAGGTGATAGAACGGGTTAAATATTTTCAATATCTAGGGCTAACGGTAGCAATGTCAGGGAAATGGTCACGACACATAAGATCGGGTAAAGGCAAGGCGAAATACGAACTGGAGGGTTTCATGAGGGCAGTACACAAGATGCCGGGCATGAGAGCCAGACTTATTGAACGAATGTTTAGGGCGGTAATTTTAGGCGGCCTAAAGTACGGGGCAGAGCTATGGGGAATGGAAGGGGGAATGGTGGCTACACAAATTCAAGTACAGTTCTATAAGAAGCTTTTGGGAGTCAGTGTAGGCACGGCAAGTTGCGGTGTTTTGAGGGAATGGGGTGCAAATAGGGAAGAAATTATGTTGAAATGGCAGGCCATAAAGTACTGGGGGAAATTATGTGAGCAGAACAGACACACATTGAAAAGTTATTGCATGTATCATCAAATGGAAGAGGGAAATGAAGGGCAGTGGGTAATGAAGGTGAGAAGCGAGTTATATAGGATAGGTATGGGGTGGGTATGGGAGGGAAGGAGGATAGATAATGTAGAGATGCAGCAGGTGAAGGAACGAATGGTGGATATAGACAGGCAAGAGATCATTGCGGAGTGCAATACAAAGGTATCCCTGACATTTCATGGGCAGATGCAAGAAGCGTGGGGA
This sequence comes from Lepisma saccharinum, assembly GCA_022664845.1. Taxonomy (NCBI): domain Eukaryota; kingdom Metazoa; phylum Arthropoda; class Insecta; order Zygentoma; family Lepismatidae; genus Lepisma; species Lepisma saccharinum. Next base: position 74,391 of record JAGDQP010005754.1, on the reverse strand, counting down.
AGGGCTAAGTATATCTCAGTTTGTGAGAAGAAAGAAAGGGGGGGTATTGCGTGGATTAGATTAGGTGGCTGGAATCAAATACGAAGAAATAATGAAGAAGGTAAACCCTTATGTCCATTGTGTGGTGAGGAGGACAGCGAAAGACATCTTCTTTTCTTGTGTCAGGGAACGGAGGAAACCAGAGAAATACTTCTGGGAAATCTGACTGAGGGTGAAATATTTGGAGCAATAAAAGGGGAGGACAGGATGGAAACGAAGACTATAAAAGCAGTGGGGCAGTATACCACTATGGTCAGGGAGGAGCGTTGGAAGGAATTGGGGGTGGCAGGATAAATTATGAAATTTAAAGATTTATGTAAAAATGTTTATTGGTCTATCTTTGTGTTAGCTTTGTGTTGTTTTCAACTTATTATAATCATGTGTATTGTGTACATCAACGTATTAGTGTATATACAGATATGGAGAAAGTTGGTATGTGCCCATGTAGGGAAAATGTAAAGATTTGCAACTTGGGTAAAAAAAAAAAAAAAAACTTGTGTAAAAAATGAGATGTAGATAAAAGTGCGTACAACCTCTGGTTCGCACTGGGAAAAGAATAAATAAATAAAATAAAAAAAAATAAAAATAGTACTCTTAGGTTTTGAAATATTTTGAAAAATGTAAGAAATTGAAGGGGACTGGAGCGACAAAATTTGAGGACACCACGAACTATTGTGAACTAAAGAAAAGAAGGTTTTGAGAAAACCTTATATATATATATATATATAATCCGAAATATATGTGACATAAAATTGCCATATATTATACAAGGAAACCTTGGACTTCACTGTGTCTGTGAACGAAATATGACAACTTTGTATCATATATTTGAATTTAAATTTAATTCTTAAGACCTTTAGATAATTTTGGCTCAGGCCGGATGGATGATGATAGATGAATTAGTGGAATGAAGAATGTGGGAGAAAACCCATGCATACAGTGTTTGTCCAGCACAAATACCACATATGGGATGAACAGGATCGAACCGACGACCCCAAGCACCAGAGATGAGTGCTCTACCATCGAGCCACCTCAACCCTTAATTTTGTCACACATATTTGGGGTTGTATGTCGAAGACTAGCTCGAATTAATTTTATTCGTGAATTTCACTTTTATACCGTGACTTCTGAAGTTCACATTTCGAAGACAGCTGGACTATAACGCTGGTTGATATAATTTTCGGTGATTCCCAGTTTTTGTTGATTAATTAATGTATTTATTTAGAATATATTTGAACTGGATTTTTTAAAGAAACTTAACTCCAGTAAATGCACTTTTTTGGGGGGGGAAAGTTGAGAAAAACTGTTTTGGAGCATGACGCAATGACATGAAGTCAATTCTGTTGAAGTTAGAAGTTAAAGGATCATTACTTCGCTCTTGGAAGAGCGATTGGAAATCTCTTGTGGGGCGATCGCTTCCATAAAGCAAGTAAGCCTGGAAGAAACACTAATTCTGTATTAAAGAAATCCAATTTCATGCACTGTTGAATGGAAAATAAGAGGAGAAGATAGTCATCTCGGCATGCTTACGCCTAATTTCTGAAAGAATTTTCTTTTGAAATCGAAGTGAAGATGAGATACCGTGAAGTGTGATTTAGAAAATCTTAGAAGCTTTTCTCGATCATAAATTATTTCTTGCCAAAGTTTCCCTTCTTAGGAAACACGTAACGTATTATTTTTTTTTAAAATAACAGAACAGAAAACAGTAGAGCATCGATTAACTGGATTAATTTGGGACCAATAGTGTCCGGAAAAACGATATTCCGGATAAACAATTATTACGTAAAATACAGCGTTAATTATTCAAGTAAAATCGGTTTACACGCGTAATCTTGGGATCTCAAACATAAGTTTGATTTTAATAGTTTCAGAGAAATAACGTGGCACTGTTAAAGAGATCAATAAAAGATTTACTGAAGTCGTATCGAACGAAAACTCGCTTTTTTAAAAAAAAAAAAAAAAAGAATATGACTCAGAACTTTACGGATAACCGATTTTCGTATAATCGATAGTCTACTGTATTTTCATTGTTTTATATTTCAAAGTCCCGGAATTTTTATTTTGAAAATCGGAACACGATGTAAAATAGAGATTGAACTCATTTTTTTTTTTAAAAAAGAGATTTAAACAAATTATAGAATTATTTAATATACTTAGAAAAGAAATATGAACACAAGCAAACAATAAAATCTTTAGTCTTTAGCTTCAAAAATTATATTATAAAATTTTTTCAAATGTGTTTTTTCTTCTTTGTTTTGATGTGAATTTCTTCCAAAGTTTGTTCTAATATTTCAGTGACTGTATAGGTCGAAATGTCCAGTTGTCTTCAGAACTATATAGCGCTTCCAATTATCGAATTGTTGAGAATTCTGAGACTTGCAAAATACTTGGAGGAAATTTCGTTTTACCTTGCACACGGGCAAAAAGGACAAATTGCCGCACCACGCATGCGCAACTTATCAAGGCCTGCTGTATTCGGAGAATCATTAACGATAATTATATATTTTGATGTGATATCTTCATATATAATACTCAGGCAAAGCTAGACAATGTAAAATATATTCTTGCAATGAGAGAAGAATTAATATATAAATGAAAATAATCCTCAGCACCCACGATGGAGAAAATTAATCAAAAATCAATTTGTACAGTAGCAGTAAAACAAAGAAAATTAAAAAACAAATGTATTTACAGGAATAATAAGACTTCATTTTTAAGGCATTTACCGTCAATCTTATTTTAAATATTTTAAGATGAATGTCTGCCTTCCCATCCGTAAAATATAATTTTATTAAGTTTATTTTTTTTAGGGACAATTTTAAATGATCAAATAAGATGGCATTCTTTATTTGATATTGTGACTCACTAAAATTATAATAGGGAACATAAAACTCTCCACCAGCTGTGAGAAATAATGAATTTTGTAAATAAACAGATCGTCCTGCTGTGAGAAACATAACAAATTATCTAAACAAGACATTTATTTATATGCTGTAACTATTGTGTTACATAAACAGTTTCAAATTAATTTACATTTTTTTCTTTTTTCTTTTATTACAAGTCTTCATTGTAAACAATGCAAATTTGGATCTTGCATATCAAAAAAATAATTATTTTGTAAAACTGAAAGAAAAAAATTGTCATAAACTATTTATTATCCTGTAAGGAAAGAAACATTTGAAATGTACAGTACAGTACAGACAGAGTTTAAGAAAGCATGTCTTTTTTTTTTTAAATTAAAATATCTTTACAACTAACAGATAAACAAAACAACTTTCATGTACATAGTAAAAACCGGTTGAGGAAAAAAAAGTTCTTATCTGTGCGCCGAGAAACAATTTTCTTAGAAATGAGATAACAACAGCATTCTCATTTAATTGAAAATAAGAGCATACGGATTTGGAAATGAGATCGGTGCTTTTATTTCCCAATCGGCATGTTCTCATTTTCCATTACATCAGGATGCTTGTATCTCATTTCTAAGAAAATTGTTTCTCGATGCACAGATGAGCGTCATCTTCAATTTAAACTTGAATTTGTTTTCTTACTGCGATTATTTTCAGTTTCTGAATTCGATAAATGTGATTTATAATATGACATATTTTTCCTATTTTTTTATGATTCTTCGTTGTTCTTATGAAGTATCCAGTCAATTATCAAACTAATTAACCTTGATATTGCTTTTTAGGTTTTTCAGTTTACCAGCCTAGGACAATATCTCTTGAGTATGTCACAAGTGAGTCAATCCTAAAGCAAGACATTGTTTCAATTTTTTCTTGATACAAAATTCTTATGTCAAACATAAGGTACGAGAACCCCGAGAAACCCCACCACACACATGTTTTTTGTACATCAGAAAACCGACATGACACAAGCCGGTACCGAACCAAGGACCTCACGCACCACGCGTGAGGGCTCTGCACCACCTTTCTAAAATATTTCTCCCCCTAAGCGGGCGTTAATTGTTTTACTTTATTCCTTTATTCCTTTATTACTGAATATACTGATTTATCCTAATTACCTTAAATCCTAAGTTAAAATCACACATACAAACATCCATGCCCGAAGTGGGATTCGAACACACGATCTTGAGAAAAGCCGTGGATGAACACCGCGGTCCTATAGACATGGGGCTATTACCAAGAAGACATGAATTCTATCTCCGCTCCTATCAAATTTTAAATAATACGCCTCTATTCCTAAAATTCCATTTCTTGACATCATTTCATATTTAAAATGCATAGAACTGACCTAACGTTGATTCATGAGGTGTGTAGAAAATGTAACTTAAAAAGTACCTATGTGCTCATTTTTACAGTGTATACATACAAAAAAAAAATAGTGGTAAAAATGAAGTAAATATGTTGTGATTCCCATGCGTGCAAATAGGCAAAAACGCTATTTACGATATATTTGAGAAAGAACGTAATTTGGGTAAAACACCAGGTGTGCGTGTTTTACAATCATACGTTTACGAAAACACTCACATACACATACACACGCATATTATGAAGGAAGAAAAAAAAACCTGCAGCCAAAAAACAACATAGAAGGTGTGGAGGTACTAAGAAATATATTTATTAGCATTAAAACAACAAGAATGGAATGTAGAAATTAATTTGGCAAAATATTTTGACAAAAAAGTATTCACTAAATTATTAGTTATAAAAAGAGTCACGGAAACAGGCTAAAAAGAAAAAAGCTGAAAATTTTAAGAAGAAACGTCAACAGTGCTGCCACGAAGAGACAGTATTTTGACAGCAGCTGGTTTTTAAACTGCAAAACTGTTATATTTATTAAGCTTATACGAAATTCTTCAAAATCCTAATTTTAATTATGTTGTTTAGCACTGTTAAAAGAAGAGAAATGGAGTCGATGTTCATAAAATCTTAAGAGTAGCTTTCAGAAGAGCGTCTACCTTGGGCGCTTTTAGTGCGGAGATCACTGTAAAGAATATTTTGAAGACATCTTTATATTTCATCGAAGTTTTATTTCTGTTCGTTAAATATTGGTGAAATATCGTATATTTCGACACGATATTTTAATCCAAATTTCGGAACGATATTTCCAACACAGCACAGGAAGCCCATGGGAAGTCCGAAAACGGGTACCTGAACGTCCAATTTACGTCTAAATCCAATAATGAACATCCAAAGGAAATTCGTTGGACATCCGAAACTAGATATTACAAAGAGTTTCAAGTTGGGATATCCAATGGATGCCAATACACATCCGAAAATGGACACCCAAACCTGTAAAAGAATCTTTTGAATTTGAATTTTATTTATGACCTTTAAGCATCTAAGTCTCTGACCGGGATAGGGGGGGGGATTCGGGAAGGTGTCGGGCAGAGCCTATGTTGAAGGTGCTATCCCGGCATTTGCCTGGCGTGATTGAGGAAAACTCTGGAAAACCTCGGTCAGTATGGTTGGCCACTGAGATCGAACCCACGACCTAATGAATGCTACACTAATGCTCTAGCACTGAGCTACGGCGACTCGGTCTGTGAAAGGGATGTCATACCACTAAATTCTTGAACGCACCTCCAACTTTAAAATACGGGCAAAAAACTAATAGAAACCATTCAAAATTCCACTTACATCCATCCACCCAATTTTGACTTTACACCCCCAAATTGAAAAGCCTGGCAGAGTCCCTGTACAGAGTTAATTTTTTGTACACTATTACGTATCAAAGTAATTGGAAAACTGGTCGACTTTAACACGCTTGATGCGATGTCACATGGGAATTACATGCATGTGTACGCAAACAAATAAAGTCAGTGTTTTGCATGAAATGTATTGAGTTGTTATGAAAGGCATATTAATCGGAGTGGCTTAGTCGTTCAGAGGTCGTTGAACTGTGTTTCTGATCATCTATAGTGTATTATTTTGGTCTTTACTTATCCGTGGCAGCGTGGCCGAGTTAGTCGCCGATCGAGGTAGTGGAAAAGGTTAAGATATCAGTCCATTGACTCCAAGATCGTGAGTTCGAATCCCGCCTCGGGTATGGATGTTTGTATTGTGTGGTTTTACTTAGGATGTAAGTAAAGATAAAGGAAAAACGTAATAGTAAAAGAAATATGGAATAAAGTTAAAAAAAGTTGATAAGAAGCTTGGAGGAAGTTTTTTTTATAAAGTATCCCTGAAAACGGAATGGTTAATTTATGACCTTTAGGCATCTTTGTCTTAGGCTGTCATGTTACAGGAAAGTCTGTACTTGTCGATAATATACCCTCATATGGACATCTACCGGACGTTACAGTCGAGTATAGGTTACTTTGGATGTCCTAAAGACGTCCTTTGGCTCCCCCATTGGACGTTCTATGGACACAAAATGGATGGTATAGATGTATCCAATCGATATCTATTGCACGTATTGATTTGTAGGTTTGGCTCGATATTTTAGTTCGATATTCCGGCTCAGTATTTTTTTTTTTTTTTGCTATTCAGTTCAGTGTTTTGGTTCGATATTTCGTAAAATATCGATGTTCCAAAAACATCGGTTTTCCAATAATATAGAACTTCGATATGCAATTTCACGTTATTTTTCTGTTTAACATGGGATATCCATGTTGAAGATATAGCAAGAAAATATGGAACGTTACGCAAATAAAGTATTATGATATTTGACATTTAGCAAACTTTATATGCTTATTGTTCCGGGTTGCTCGAAGTCTTAGGCAGTGATAGGATGGGGGAGAGGATGTTGAAAGATAGTCAGTCAGGACCTTATTAGTAGGAACTATCCCAGCTTCTGACTGGTGGAAAACCTGAGTCAAGATGGGCGGCCCCTGGGATCGTTCTCAGGACCTTCAGGTTGTTAAGCCGACGCTCTGCCAACTAAGCTACCGCTGGTCCGTAATGTGGTTTTCAAAGTACAAGAAAAATATTCGCAGGCCACCGTGGTCCGATCAGCAATGATGGGGACTCTGAATCTTCAACGTACATACTCTCGAGACCAGCTGCCGGTCATTCTGATTCCTGACAAGGCTTTTCCAGGGACTTCTCTCAGATACATCAAGAAAAGGCTAGAATAGTACCTTAATAAAAACACTACCTTCCCAATCCCTGTCTCAAAAAACTGATTGCCTAGAGACCCCATCCATAAGACGTTACAGTTTGAAGCCGAAGTTGTCCGTTCAACCTGTAGGAATTTTTAAATTCAAAAAATAACACCGCTGCGAAGACGTTTCTGTAGTTAACAGTTTATTGAACAAACAACACAGGGACGTGTTTAGGAGATGGGATCTGGGGGTGGGGGTGGATCCGGACCTCTTCCCGAAATTCAGAGTTTTATTCAGAATTAGTATAATTTTAGGCATAGTTAAATACAATCAATTCAGACACACCTTGAACCCCTCTTCCCCCCGAAAGCCCATGGACCCCTTCCAAAACTAACTTCTATCTACCACTTCTCATAGCTACCACCAGAATTAACATTATTCAAGTTCACTACTCTCGTTACGAACGTTACATCTCGTTCGATAAAGTGTTCTTTGGATTAAAATTATATTTTATTTCAAATGAGATATGTTCTCGTGAACACCAATAAAAGTATTTCTTATTCTACTATGTACGAACCAAGTATTCTGCAGACTCTTCAATAGGGGGGCGTCACCCCTCCATTTTTTTAGCAGTCCCCTATATTAAAATTATTACTGTTAAAAGTTGAGAGAAACCCTGAAAAATTCTACTTCCATTCCCGATATCTTTGGCTTTAAAATCCACCCACAAACTTAAAATCCTGGCAGAATCCCTGGACGAACATCTGCGTAACGAGTGATTATCGCTTTCGCCTTCTATGTGAGGGGACTGGATTCGATTCTCGGTATGAGCTCCCAGTCGCGAAGGTCTCCCAGCATTAAGAGTAAGAAACAGGATATCTTCTGTCTCTAATGTCAGATAAAGTGATAGTTAGAAACACTGCGGTGACCACCATTCTATTTCAACGAATGCCATCTTGTTGACGAAGACTTGAACTGATCTCTAGTAGGCCTACCATAGAATTTAGTTCACACAGAATTGTTCCAAATTACGAAGACAAATTTCCGCAAAATGTGATGTTACCAGATCGACAGCGTTGCCATCCTAGTATATAGTTATTATTTTTTCAAATGACACTATGTCAGTTTATTAAATATTTGGTATTCCCTATGGATCATAAACACTATATGTGAAGCTCATAATACAGTGATACCAACTACGAATAAAATACAAAGTGAGATGTTCAAATATTTTCAGAGTTCAACCTCATGTTTAGCTCATAGTTTGCAACACTACAATTTTAGATTACATTTTTAAAAAGTCGCCACAGCGTAAGAACCGGTGTGCAATCACGGACAAGCAGCACCAATAGCAGCCTACCATTGGCTGCTGGCAGCGAAGCACATTAGAAAGCATTCCCCCTGTTGCTCCTGCGAGTATAGGCGGAGCCACACCGGTTCTTAGATCGTGAGTACTATAGACGCACTATATTTTAAAATGATTCGAATTTCCACACACATAAAAAAAAAATCCTTTTATCCCCATTCTTTCTCAAACTTAGTACCAAAATAAGGAAACACACAATATATATTTTAAGCTGACTATTTACATGTGTGTGCGTGTGTCATCAGCAGAACATTATAATCTACTGCACCTTAGCTAAATCAAGATTTTAAAAACTAAAGAAAGAATCTAATTTAAATACATAGATATTCCTGTTAGTTACGGCTGGTAAGAATTACTCTTTTGTATGGAAATTTAAGCATTGAATTTATGATCGTGGAAAAACATAATAGTTACTTCTGTTTAAATGTTTGACATAATACATTTGTAAACTTGACAGAAACGAAGCATAATAACCGCTTATATTAATTGTGAAAATTATGTACATGCTCTATTCCATTCCTTTATAGTTTCTTTTCCATTTTTATATCTTTAATCGTATTTTATGTTTTGTTCGTTAGATTTGCTGGATTTGATTACATTGGTAATCGTCATTACCATCAACATTTAGTTTCTTGCGTTTCACTATGTTCCTCTTTTTGCTTAGCTTCTCTTATTAGTAAAATCACTTCCTGTACTTTATTTTCCTCGTTTACTTTCTTTTCCTCCTTTATTTTAATCCATTTCTTTACTTTGTTTCCTTTTTACTTTCATTTCTTTCTTTACTTTGTTTTCCCTTTACTTTCATTTCTTCCTTTACTTCATTTTCTTCCTTTAGTTTCATCTCTCTATTTACTTTGTTTTCTTCCTTTACTTTATTTTCTTTTCATTTTTCCTTTCGTTACTTTCTTTTCTTGCTCTAATTTCATTTATTTGTACTGTCCTTTTGTTTAACTTTTTTTTATTTCTTTACTTAATTTCTTTTACTTCATTTCTTCTTTGTTTTCTTTTCTTATATATTATATTGCTTTCATTTCTTCGTTTATTTAGTTTTCTTTCTTTACTTCTATTTCCCCTTTACTGCCTTTACCTTTATAACTTCATTTACTTTAACTTCTTTACTTTAGTTTCTTTCTTTACTTGCTTTTCTTCCTTTACTTTAATTTTTGTTAATTTTTTTCCCTTTACTTTCAAATCTTCTTTTAGTTTCTTTTCTTTATTTATTTTAATTTATTCCTTTACTTTAATTTCTTCCATTACTTTAATTTCTGTCTATATATTACTTTTTTTCTTAACTTTCATTTCCTCCTTTACTTTTTTCTTTTACGTTCTTTACTTCTTGGCTTTCTTTACTTTCTTTTCTTCATTTCTTTCGGTATTTGTTTCCTTCATTTAGTTTCTTTTCTTCCTTAATACTTCCTTTTCTCCCATTATTTCCTTTAGTTTCATGTCTTGCTTAACCTTACTTTCTTTTCTTCCTTGCTTTAATTCTTTACTTTACTTTCCTACCTTTGTTTACTTGCTTTCCTTGCTTTACTTCTTCTTCCTTTACTTTCTTTTCCCTAACATCTTCCACTATTGCCTTTGTGGATCTCTATATTTATTTTATTTATAGTAATATTACGTTAATAGAGAGTATATTATGATGTTAATACAACTAGTAGTAATTAATCGTATTGTTGAGTGGGTTATATCTTTTGCTATGTGGACCACTATAGCTAATCTACGTAAATGATATCCACACTGGCAGGCTCTATTGATCGTTCCTTTATAAATCATGGGGCCTGATTTTATTTCAATACACATTGCACCCATATTCATTATTTTCTTAATAAACAACGCTCGTAAAATGACAAAACTATCTAAGTTTTTATAGCTATTGTAATTTTCCTGTTTTACTATCCAACTTTTACCATCCAAGCATATATGTTTATTTCTAATCCAGTTAAAACAAAAGACCTTCATGAAATTTCAGTTTGTGACTCGAATCCTATTAATAGTGTCCGTTCTTTTCTTGTGACAACGTTCCCATTTCATAGGGTTTATATGAAGCATGTTAGTATTTGATATATTTTGTCGAAAGCTCTATAAAAATCCAAATATACCAACTGAGAGTTATCAGACATCGCGTGTTTAAATTACATCAATACACCAACTATAGTTAAAAGTTATCCGAGAAAGCATAGTGAACTATGTGTATGGAGAGATAAATTTGTAAAGCTTTTCATTTGTTTTACCGACTATGGGAAAAATGGAAGAAAAAGGATAAGTCTATGAGGAAACAAATTAGTTTCTTTTATCACATAAATTAGTGATAAAATTCAACCTCATTGGACAACATCGTGATCCAAGAAAGTAATGTCCGGCAGTTCCATGGTCAGCTAATGAATGATGTTTTCCTAGGCAAAAGATTACTGCACAAAGTTTTGTTCCTATCAACAGGTTGTTGAATTATCTACAAACAAAATTACAATGTAGCATGCAGTTAATCCCTTTTTATCTATAAGATTCTTGTAGGTGAAGACATAAGTTTAAAAGTGTAACGGAAAATTAATCTTTAGACAAGCAGGGAATGAAACCCCTCTAACTTCTGAGCATTGGGCTAGTGCTCTATTCATTAACCTACCAGGGAACACGATCAAATCATCACGTTAATATCATCCATTCTTCGGGCCATAATTTCTCAACTAAACCTTCCCGCAAAAATGTGGAATATCTCTGCATTCAACACAAGCAAAGTGGAGCTAGTTGAACTTCAGATGCGAAATGTACGTGATTTCGTGGTTTCACCAGAAAGTTTTGTTGCTAGAACCCTAAATTGGCAGTCGAGGGAACGGGAGATGATTCGCCAACATAGTGCCGATCATTTTTTCTGAATATTTTCAAAAAAACAAAATGATCTACGGAACAATTTAAATTTTACGGGACAATTTACTTAAATTTGTGCTATAATATACAATATTGTAAACTTTCATAATCAATATATCCCGAAAAATGAATATGTAGGCAGTCTGAGCCAGATCAAGGACCATAAATACATTCAACATTCAATGAATATGCATCTACGAAATAATTAGAAGATGTAAATCTTGTCTCAACCAGGCTACTATTAAAGTTTGTTATCTTATTATAACGGACAAATGTACCTTTATATATATCATCATCATCATCATATTCAGCCGTTTTCTATCCACTGCTGGATCAAGGCCTCCCCCTTTTCTTTCCACATATATATATACAGATGCTTATCAGAATAATGGAAACACCTGTAGTTGGCAACACGTCAGATGTATGGGTTGGCAGTGGTGTCGTGGCGACCGCAGCGCCGGACTGCTGGTGGTGGTGTGTTAGGTCGGTCTCCATACTACGTCAGGCGTCGTGGAACAGGAGTGTGCAGTGGCTGCAGCAGACGGAGGTAGTGTAAAATGGGAGACCTCTCAGAGTTTCAAAGAGGGCAAATTGTTGGTGCGCGGTTATGTGGAGTGAGTGTGACGGCAGTGGCTAGTGTGTTAGGTGTGTCGCCAGGGACAGTGTCGAAGGTGATGACGGCCTACACAACACACGGGAAAACCACATCGGGGAAGCGGAACAGTGGGCGGAAGAAAAGCATCAGTGACAGGGCACGCCGGGTATTAAAGCGCATTGTCACGCGGAACCGTCGTGCCACTGCGGCGCAAGTGACGGAGGAACTCAATCAGCACCTCCCCCAACCTGTTTCGACAATCACAGTCCGCCGCGAATTACATGACATGAACTTACGGGGTCGTGTTGCACGGGCCAAACCTCTCATCAGGGACCAGAACGCTTTAGCACGCCGCAAATGGTGCCGCGACCATGCAACTTGGACCGTTGACTACTGGAAACGTGTGGTATGGTCGGATGAGTCACCATTCACCCTATTCCAAACCACGGGCCGTGTTTATGTGTGGAGAACGCCCAAAGATGCGTATGATCTGCAGTGTCTCCGCCCAACTGTGAAACATGGCGGCGGCACGGTGATGCTGTGGGCCGCAATATCATGGTTTTCATTGGGTCCTGCGGTCACACTTCGCGGACGCATCACTGCCAACGAGTATGTCGCAATTTTAGGAGACCACATGCATCCTATGGTCCGGATGTTGTTCCCGGACAATGACGCCATATTCCAGGATGATAATGCACCCATTCACACAGCTGGAGTTGTTGCAGCGTGGTTTGAGGAACATCGGGATGAAGTTCAACACCTCCCCTGGCCCGCCCAATCCCCAGATCTCAACATAATTGAACATCTGTGGTCCATCTTGGAAACACGACTCCGGCGACGATTTCCACCTCCATCATCTCTCACAGAACTGGCCGATGCCCTGCACGAGGAATGGTGTAATATTCCACTTGCTACCATTCACGACCTCTATGCCTCCATCCCACGTCGCATCAAGGCTGTTCTGAAGGCGAAAGGTGGCCCGACACCATATTAATCTGGTAAGTTGCACTTTCGTTCAGGTGTTTCCATTATTCTGATAAGCATCTGTATATATATATATATATATAATAAATCACAGCCATATTCAATCCACTAGTGGATGAGGCCTCTCCCCGAAGACAGGAGTTGGTCTACTGCTCCCACGCTGACCAGACGGGTTGGGAGAGGAGAGCCGAAGCTCTCACTGTGATCGCCACTGTATTTTATTCACAGCAGCTCCCCAATTGTCTTCACGATGCTGGGTCAACACCGAAAATTTTGAGCTCCCACCGGGAATCGAACCCGGGACCGCTCGCACCGAAGTCGAGCGCGCTACCGACTAGGCTACGCAGGAGCTTATATATATAAATCACAGCCATATTCAATCCACTAGTGGATGAGGCCTCTCCCCGAAGGGAGGAGTTGGTCTACTGCTCCCACGCTGACCAGACGGGTTGGGAGAGGAGAGCCTATGCTCTCACTGTGATCGCCACTGTTTTTTATTCACAGCAGCTCCCCAATATATATATATATAATGAACATTAATAACACAAGAAATTTATTCTCCAACCGAATTATATATTCTGTAACTGAAATAATACTAATATTTTGCTTTTGTGAATATTCTAATCAGTTGCATTTATAATAAATAATTTTCAATTCTCTTTTAATAATTGTAATAATTGTTCTGGAGCTAAATTATTCATCTAATAATACCAGCAGATAAAGGAATAGTGATTCAACAAAATAATCTTAATATATTAGTAAAATTTATTGCATATTATTTTCTAATAAAAATAGTGGTCCTATAACAGAGCCTTGTGGAACTCCAGATATTGATATCTCAATCTCACTTACGAAAAAAAAAGAACAGAAAAAGCACGAAATAATAGAAGAAAGAAAACAAAGCTTCTCTTGTCAAGAAAAGAAACCTTGAACACTGAATAAATAAATAAATATATATATATATATATATATATGTATGTATATCTTGAAACAGAACTGCACATGCAAGTTCTCTAAAGTACCCACCACACTTGTTACTCGTATCTGAATAAGTAACTCCGGTTTATGACTCAAGCAATTAATTCGCATATGATAACATTTCTTTGTTATTCAGTAATCTGATGTTAAGAGTGACACTCACAGTTACAAATGAGAATTAATGGCTTGCTTTTTCTTCTTCAATCCCCCTTCCCCTCTCCGTTTTTCCTTCTTGGTTTCCGTGACGTACTTATGATTTTCTATCTCTATTTGTCTTTCTCTGTCTTTCTTTCTCTCTGTCTCTGTACTTTTATTTTCTCAAAGTCAATCGCCTTAACGCAACGTAAGATTTTTCTGTTGAAAACACCCCGTTATGCTAAGAAGTACGTATAAATTATTACCCAACAGGATTGCGTGTATATAAGTCTTTTTGCATAACTACACTCATACAAGCATGCATATTCGCATAGTCACACTTTATATATATATATATACATGGGGGGAGGTTTGTCAGCGGCTTTTCTGCATAAAAAAGGTATCTCACGAGCTAAGTCGAAATGACATTGCATGAACTTTAGTAGTTTTGCCTTTTTCCCACGACATTCTTAGTTCTGTCCGTCTGGTTGTCTTCGTCCCCCCCTGTCAAATATTCTAAATCCACTTCCCTCTCTGTCTGTCTTGGCAGTTCATGTCTATTGTCTTGTGACACCGACAGTGATGCTTTAAAAAAAAAATGGTGCTGACAGAAAAGTGAAAATATTATGGCGGTAATAACACCACTTTCTGTCGCTTCAAACAATAAAATAAATATTCAAAACTCGGTACACGGTAAGAGGAGACTATTTTGCGAAAAAATTATGGTCTCGTACTATACATGCAGGAATTATGAAAGATTTTTGCTTCTCCTTGCAGTCATGTTTTATTTACAATTTGGCAATTGTTGTTGCGAGAATAATCTCTATAGCATGTCACTCTTTTATTATTATTATTATTATTAATAATAATAATAATATAAAATTAGCGTAGACCTATATTTTTAGGCTAAATATGGATATTAAGGCGTAACCCGGTAAAAAAACTTGATGAATGGTATGTTCAGTGAGTAGGGTTATCAATTTTCGGTATTTCTATTAATATAATTAGTTATATGGTTAAGTTTCTGCATAAGCCACAAGGGAGGGTATAAACTGCCCTGGAAAAGGCACAAAGTTCTCCTTGTACAGGAAAAAAGAGGTAATCGAAAACTAGATCTGTTGTACAATACACAGAAACATACTCTCCTCTTCAGTAATAATAACAATAATAATTTGAAGAAGAATTTTATTTGGCTAATCATACAACATGGACTGCCAATAGTGCGCCAGAAAATGAGTACACATGCAAGATTACAATGAGGTTTAACATTTACAGTTAATAAGAAATAACATGCTTATAACTCAATAAAATATAAATGAGTAATTTCTATATAAATACACACTGATAAAGAAATACATTAAAATAAATACAATCCAAACATAATAAATACAATAAGTACAAATATAATAATAATAAAAGATCAAGAATGGACGCAACCTACTGATTGCTCTGATATAGGCCTATTTTCCAACAGAAACACTAATATTTAAGCAGTAAACCACAATACCAGTTTATACAAGAAAATTAACGAGTACCATAACGTATACCAAAATAATAATATATATATAAAAAAAACACATGAAAATAATGTGTAACAAGGAAAGTTAGACAAAAGACTGGGAAAACAGTGATTGGTGAGTACGAAGTGGAAACCCTGATTTCAGATTTGACCCTCGTCTCCGCTCTAGAGATTATCAGAAATAACATACCGGCCAGGTGTGCGGCCGGTAACAGGTCGGTACCGGCCACATGCTTTAAAAAAAATGTGGTAAAAATTCCGTTCCTACCGGTGAAATTCCGACTGGTTTGCAAGCCTATCAGCGAGTACTCATCCGAGGAAGGGATGCGTGATAACGATCAGTGCTTTTGTCTAGGTACTATACTATCAATCGCTTGGTGGAACGGAGGAAAAGAAGTCAGTATGACTGACAGTCGGATTCGAACCTGATTGCTCCCTAGAGCCAATCCAAAACAGAAAATAATATTTAAACTGTTCTATGAGACCTGACATTTTGCGAAATATACGCATAGAACCGTGATGGTTAAGCGCTCTCCTTGTAATTGAGAAATCCTATGATCGGATCCTCCTGTCTCAGTCAGGTTTCTTGCAGATTTAATCGAATATGAGAATCAGTAAAGCCAGAATATTGTATTCTCAATTTCTCCTTACAGTAGAATTAGAGGTGGGGTGGAAGTCTAATTCAATATTTTGGAAAATCAAAGGGGTGTGGATAGGGGTGTTAAAATTTCGTTCGAAATTTTTAAAAAAATCACGAGTATAAGGTAACATTTGTCTTAAGTTGACAAATCATTTCTTCCAGTGATGTTTTAAATCTTTGGACATGTAAACCTTGCACAAATACCGCCTAACGCACACAATGGGATCATGTAGATCGTATTTTGCCCGCTAGATGGCAAACCATATTCTCAAATTTGCTACCATCTATGGAGGATTCAGTGTCAATATTCTAATATTTTCCGTGCTACGCGAGTCCAATGATAGATTTTTTAAAGACAAATTATCTATTTTTTTCGATTACTACATGAGCACAAATTTAGGTATTATTTTCGTGAATGAATGAATAAAAATTCAGTAATATAATTTCTTATGTAGAGCTCAGGATTCGTGGATAGAAGAAAAATGTCCCAATTTCGCAAGTATTTCGTGAGTTAAAAAAGCACATTTTTACAAAAATATTAAGACCCATCTATCTATGCCATGTGATTTCTTGGGTGTTTAAAATTTTCGTGAATTCGCGAGTCGCGACATTCTACTGTCCCTATGTATTAGTATAGAGTGGCGACGACGCTAGATAAAAGGATTCCCAAGAGATGGTATTTTCCTCCAATGTTAAAGTAGGGGATAAATTAAAATATTGAGCACTGATTTAACGTTTAGCCAGTAGGAAGCAATGTAATGATGGTTACATATGTGTAAGGCGAAGTGTAAAGAAGAACTGTAAGTGTAAAGAACGATGTGAATAAAGAACTGAAATGGAAATAAGAAAGAATTAATAAAGAAATACTAAAAAACTGATAAAGAAACAAATTAAAATATCTATAATGTTACCTATGAATGTATATACGAAGTGTGCATAAAAAGATTATTAAGGTTTTGTTGTGGACTCTAATTCTAAAACAATATACTTTGAGAACCCTGATCACTGAAAGAGAGGGGGGAGGGAGGGAGGAAGGGAGAGAGGGAGGGAGGAGGGGAGGGAGGAAGAGAGGAAGGGAGAGAGGAGGAGGGAGGGAGAGGGAGAATTATTATTATATATTGACTATTACTCGTCTTATGTATTATTATACCTTTTTTTCGCTATGTCCAATTTCCGCTCATATTATTACAGTAAGAAGGCTGCATTAGGTAAAGTTGAGCTCACCGAGAGATATCATTCATTGGTCTTACTTAGGACGTATGTGCACTGCTTACAAATCGTAAATTTGATTAATAAAATGCCATCATCTGGTCCAACAAAAAAATTGATAGGTGTATAGGACAACAACTTTTCTTCTAGTATTGTTTTGGTAACGATATTATGCGCTTCTTAATGTATATTAATGTTTAAACAACGCATTTTGTTGTTGTTGTTGTTTCACTTCCAATAAATAAAAGTAAATAATTTAACTAAATACGTGTATACCTCGAAACAATGATTATTGTTTTTGTTTTTTTCTATTCTGTGGCTAGTCCATTTGTATATACGGCGATGACATTTTAATTAAATTTAAATTTATTTATGTCCTTTTTGGAATCTTTAGCTCAGGCTCGGATGGGGTAGGTAGAGGATGGGTAATGTATCGACCACGACCTTACTTAAGGTACCGGTACTATCTCGGCATTTGCCTGATAAAACTAAAACCCTGGAAAGCTGAAACTGAAAGAGACCCTGGAAAACTTCAGTCAGGATAGTCGGCCGCGAGGTTCGAACTCGCATACTCATTGCCACTGTTTTCAGCGACGATATCGCCTGGACTATAAGGGTTGGGTATGACATTTTGGTGTTTCAATGTCAGGTGAGAATTTGTTTGCAAATGATAGTCCGTTTATTGGAAAACGCAATAGAAACTTTATGCTTATGGTATTTACATTGACTTAAGGCAACAGGCCGTCAAATCCGTGAAAGAAGGCATGAGACAAGTAACAATCATTCCTTATAGCAAGACCCAATTTTGGAATTCAATTGGTCACCGGGAGAAAACAGATAAAGTCAACATGGCGAGTCCCAAAAGTTTGATTCTTGAATCTCCTGTTTATGATTCAAGCACTGTGCCACCAAGTGTATTTCATTTGTTAATTTACCGTGAATTGCGACAATATTACCGGTAATAGTAAAGAAGTATTTCACAATTGTTTTGTAAGCATTTCAGATTTATTATTATTATTATTAACTTGCTTTTCAATTGTTATTAACGTACGAGCTTGTAAACCTCTAGGGGCAGGAAATACATTTTAGTGAACCCTGAAGCACAATGTCCAATGGACTTCCACTCCTCCGGATTGAAATCCGAGACTACGCGCACAGGAATCTGCCTTGATCTGAATTTATTTTATGACCTTTAGGCATCTGATCAGGTCGGAATAGGGTAGGAGAAAAAAAAATCGGGAAGGAGTCGCCCAGGACCTAAGTTTGAAGATATCATCCTAGCATTTGCCTTGTATGATTGAGAGAAGATCCTGGGAAAACCTGAGGCAGAATGGTCGACTGCTGGTATCGAGCCAAGAACACCCCGAAACCAAAGCAAACGCTCTACCAAGTGAGCTACGGCTACTCGGTGTATCTACCTTGTCTTTCTTGATTGGTAGAACATTCCGTTTAATAAAAATCGACTCGTTCTTTCTCTAAAAGCACATCAAGCATCACAAGCATAAACTTCATCTTAGTCTAATACAAATGATTTAAAATAAGAAAAACACTGCAGCATTTATAATGAATCAGTTACGAAAAGCAAATGAACTCTGGATTTCTTTTTTAAAAGTATTTAAAAAAAATAATACACGCATACTTACATAAATGCGTGCTTGGCGGAGACAATCTAGACAGAAGAGAAGGGCAGAATACGCATGTATGTATTAAGTTCTCTGCATGTGTAAATGCATGTGAACGTGTCTTGTATGTGTGTGTGTGAATTGGACCTCAATTACATTCTCAATGTAATTTGAACACTAATACGAAGATTGGAGCGAATCACGAAAGGCTGTTCATGTTACACGCGAACTCAAACCATCTCGCTCAAAATCTCTTCTCTTCTACGAAATAGAGTAAAAATCCCTTCCTTTTTGCCATTTTCCCAGCCTTCTTAACACTAGTCTCTTGCTTAAGATACCCTTTAATCCTTTTTCAAGTCAAAGAAAGGAAAAAAAAAGAAAAAAAGAAAAAGAAAATGAAAAAAAAAAAAACCGCAAACACTTTTGGTTGCGTACGATTATTGGATTGCGTGGACAAAACCCTTTTCAGAGACACACCCAAAACGAACATGCAAACTTTTGTATCTCATACGAGGTACACGTACAGTTGAGTTAAGAAACTATTACTAATAATACTTGAACATGGTTGCCAGATAGTATTATGTTGAATAGATATGCTTCAAAAAGATCCCAATACTACATTTTACTATTTTTGCAGAGCAGATATCCCGATAACAATTTTGATGTGATTGAAACTGAATCAAGCTTACTTTGTCAAGTGGAACAACTTTTCCAAGCTTAGTAAGTCAAGCCAATTAGGTTTAAGCAAGGTTGAATCAAACAGTCTAATCTACAAACATTAAGGTTGAAATAGCTTTAGCAGGACAAGAAAGAAAACATGTTGTACTTCTTAAAATCATAAAAGCGTTACACTGAGTGGAGATCGAACCGAGAACACCAATCCAGTGCTGTAGTTACCAGACCACGGAAGCACACTTCCTAACTCGCTTTCTAAGGGCTGTTTATACTTGCTTCATGAGATCGCAAGAGACGCCTGTTGCTAAAACTGTGGGCGTTGGCGAAGAATAACTGTTGGCGAAGTTTGTTTGATGTTGGGTTATTAAGTTCAACACAATATCAAGTTTCACAGGCTCAAAGCAAGTGATTGACAACCTTGTTCGCCTCGTAGATACTACATTGTATGAAAATTGAACCTAGGAAATAGCAATGATACTTTCCTCTACGCCGCTTTATAACTGAATAGACCATACATCACAGGATTCACAGGTTCGTAGGTGATTCAACATGATATCGAAACTACTAGTCTCGACTGCAGCCGAAAGCTTCGATTAATAGTTCACCAATCCAACAATATGCGGCGCCACTGTCGAATGTAGATGAACTGTGGACTGAAAAACACAATACACTCTATTAGCATTGCATTAGGAACCAGTATCTTAAAGCTGTCATGATTATTGAAGCTGACTCTACCGGATATTTCAGGTCGTCCGTCAACCGTTGAAGCCAACTACAATGTAGAATATCTGCCGGTTTATTTTGTATGTGTGCTATTGAATCGCTGTTATTCCAGATTGGATTGCAGTCTGTTGAGTTAGGAGGCCAGGTCAACGAGGAGAATTTAAGGTCATGTTTTCTTTCTGAGCATTGTAAGGTTACGATTGTATGGTACACTATTTTGCTGAAATACTTAATTGTTCGCGGGTGTATGGGCAATCTGGATAACGAGATGCAGAAAGGTGGTTAGTAGATCTTGGTAGATAATTGAATTCTTGTTAATTACATGATAAAAGAATCACGAGGATACTAGAAAATGATCTTACATCATCTTGCATCACATTCCATGTGGAAATTTGGCTTGGTATCCCTGTGTTGTACTGCATGGTATTGTTTGCAACAGTATTCAGCCGTTGTCGATCCTCTCTTAAGGACATCCTCCCTCCTGTCTTCGCGATTATTTACCACCTGGAATACCCCGTGACACATTGCTAAGTGTTTCGTTGATGTGTCCCCACCCTCAGTAGACCTTTAGCACTATTATACATGAACAATTCGAATATGTAACTGTAACTGACACACTGGCACTGTATAGCCTGAACCAAAGATGCCTAAGGTCTTAAATAAAATTCGAATTTATAATTCACTTCAAACATTGGCATCGTTTCCAAAAACTACAATTATGTGGCTTCGTTGAATGTCACTAACTTCTTTTCGCTTTATTCGTTGCCCACCTTCAGTTGGTCTGCCTCAGACTGCCGACGGACCTAGTTGATGCATAAAATTGCGACGTAGCTCCCTCAGCGTGTGGTGGGAGATTAAAACAAAATACTTAAGATTGTGTGCTTAACAACTCAGTGATAAAGCAACCTCCGGACCGCGGTGGCTCAGTGGTAGAGCGTTTATTTCTGGCGCGTGGGGTCCATGGTTCGATTCCGGCTTGTAGCATGTGGACATTCTAGGTGGACAAACACCGTACGAGTAAAATTTCTCGGGGTTCTATTTCCTTCTTCATTCCATCAATTCTCCTCCCATCATCATCCAATCAACTTGAACCAAAGTTGCCTAAAACCCTTAAATAAAATTCAATTCAATTCAATAAACCATCCACCAGGAAACACAAGATTTGAGAACAATTGTCCATCAGTTTTAGAGAGAAAAGTTTCTATAGTATTTTATTTTAGATTTTAGATGCAATCATTTTCACTTGAAGACATTTTCTTTTTTTGGGGGGAGGGGGCAAAATTGAGGTGAGAGTTCCATCTGTTTGCTCTTTGAACAAACTAATATCCACGAAGAGAATATGTATAGTCCGTCTATTACAAGTAAATCTTTATTTGATATGTAGGTATACACATTGCTAATTATGCACTTTTAAAACGCTCACCTGTAAAGGCAAGAAATTGTACAAAGCACGTTCTTTTGGTCTTCATTATTAATAAACGCGCTACGGCATAAGCAGTGAAGTAGGCTTCTTTGAACCGCTCTTTTCTTTATATGTCAAAATTTGCTCAAAAGGAATTGGCAATGAACTAACAATTTTTTTCCCTGTTAGGCAAGTTCCCACTTTATGCTTCCTTGAATAATTTAAATAATGAATTAATTACAATTAAAATAATTCCTAGACTCTAGAGCCCTCATGAGTCACAGCCTCCTAGGAAACTTTAATTTAATGATGGATCTCGTGTTCAGCGGTACGACTTCATTATCACCGTCTTGCTTCTCGAGACCTTCGCCCGCTACTTTTTAACTCAAGTGTAACTCTCCAATATTTATCACGATCCTGAATTAAAACTGAATTTGGGAATATTCTCCCAAATAGCATGTCAGCTAGTAACAAAGTTGTCAGTCACGTGCTTTGAGCATGTCAAGCTTGATATTATGCTGACCTTGATAAACAAGTATGAATCAAATTTGTTGAAACAACATAAGAGACTTGTTTGAACACCATTGTTGCTAACTAGCCTATTCAAACTTATTGGAACTACCAGTTATACGAGGAAGGTTCTTAAACTTGAAAATCTATTTAAATGTTGTTTCGTTGTACTTTCACTGTCGTCTCAGGGCTATGAAGTCCCGTCACGTGCCAGGATTGTTTCCCTGTAAGTTAGCCTCCACCAGCTCTCACTCTTCTACTCCTGCCATTTCTTGCGATCTGATAAACCAAGTGTAAATAGCGTTTGGAAAGCGAACTAAGACGGGTAATTTCGTGGTCTAGTGACTATAGCTACAGATCGGTGTGACAGTGGTCTTCGGTCCCATTCTCACCCAGGTTAGCCTTTTTAATTTTTTAAAAAGAAGTTCGTTAGTTTTTCTTTTTTGTCCAATCAAGGCTATTTCAACCTTAATCAACCTTGTTCAAACCTTGTGGGCTTGACTTGCTAAGTTTGCTAAAAGTTGCCACACTTGTCAAAGAAAACTTGATTCACTTTTAGTCAGGTCAAAATTGCTATGTAGGTTCAAGAAGCGAGAACGTCAACAAGCATAAGAGGTAGGAGAAAGTGGGGTGGTTTGGTGAAACCGAGTACCTTGTATTTCGCTTGACCAGTGCAGTTTTCTTGAGAGTGACGACTGAAATAAGTTGAACTAGTGAGAAGGAACGAGCGGTCAGTACATCGTTCCGTTGCCGGCATTCGTTTAGCGTCGGCGTGTGATGTTGCGTTTGCCTGAGTTTTCGTCTCAATGTTTTCCTGCATTTAACCGATTCTTACAGAATCACTGCTGCAGTGATTGAACAAGTAAATATTACTATGTGTTACGTATTTCATGATGTTTATTAAAAAGAAACTGAATGATTATGCCTGGCACTTTTATTAGTTAGGCAAAGGCATGTTTTGTGTACTTGTGTGTGCAGAGTGAAACTGGGTAGTGGAAAAGTTTTATATTGTTTAATTTAATAAGTTAATAGTACAACAATAAATAATTATTTCTCATATATGCTCTAACAAAAATTGAAAATATTTAATAACAATTGA
The DNA here is from genome assembly GCA_022664845.1 of Lepisma saccharinum. Classification (NCBI taxonomy): domain Eukaryota; kingdom Metazoa; phylum Arthropoda; class Insecta; order Zygentoma; family Lepismatidae; genus Lepisma; species Lepisma saccharinum. Next base: position 51,024 of record JAGDQP010005754.1, on the reverse strand, counting down.
GGAAAAGACTCACTACAAAGAATAACATTTATTTCCAATTCGGGAGTAGAATTTGCAAGGAGCTGCTCTATTTTTATTAAATAAGCTATATGAACAAGCCTACTAAAATCTTTAGACTTTAATTCTTAAAATATAATAATATCTATGTCTGGATCCAGTGTTGAGAATGTCTCGGCTGAGCCCATGATTCCTGCAGTGGTGCGAATGAAGAAGACAATGACTTTACATATGATTTTCATCGATAAACCTTAAATTGAGCCACACGAACTAAACATGTTGGTTGTTTTGCGAAAAAGTTTGGGATTCACACATACGTATTCCATATAATTATTATGTACACCCAGGTTTACCCCAAAGGTAGTGTGGTGCTCTGACTTTTTTGAGAAGCAAAAATTAATACAAAATAGATTTTAAAACCTATCACACTTTTATAGTTATAGCCTTATCTAAAGGATAAATGTACAACAGTTCTATACTGATTTTCATTAAATTTTGTAATGAATCTTGGCTTTGGGAAGCCAACAAACTTTACATGCCCGCTTCTACCCTACCTTCCCCTACAACCGTTACTATGAAACAACTTTTTAAGAGTTTGGGCAATTTTACGCTCTTGGACAAATTTGAGTGTATTCGTATTTTTTTCACACTCATATTTATAGCGCAATTAGAACAGCAAGTGGTGACTCTTTCAATGTTATTTTGCGCTGGCTTGCACTTCAAGGAAATAAGGTACAAAGAAACTTATTTCAGATTCAGTTAAGCATTGTCTGGCAGTGCCCGCCATTTTGGTATGACCTTTGCATTGATTTACATGGGAATCGTTTTACTCGTCTGATGTCTCTCAGAAGTAGAATATTCAAGTTCCACTTTCACGAATTTGCCTTGGTGGTTACTTTGACTCTTGTAGAGTCTTGGTTTGTGAAGTTTCTTCACATATATGAGTATAATGTATTATTAATAATTTGCTATGTAAATCACAATATGTCAACGAGAAATTATACTTTTTGTGTGTAAAATATTGCATTTCTATAAAACAGCATGAGTCAGAGAAAACATGACGAAACACTAGGCGAAAACAGAAGTTGAAAATTACGCTCCTGAGAGGCCCAAGACTAGTAAAACAATTCCAATGTAAATTAATGGATAGGTCATACCAAGATGGCGGGGGTGATCTATACCGTTACAACTTTCCCTTATATGGTAGACCTATTATTAGTGACGTCTTGTACTCAGTAACTAGGAACACTAGCGCCACCTAAACGAAGGCAGATGAATTAGAAAACTGATTTGTATACATCGACCTCATTTTTCCTTACTGCTTTCAATCTACTATGTGCTTTGTCCGCATGGCACGAAACCCTAGTCTGAACCAAAGCATGTAGTGAGGAGAATCTCACTTCAGATTTAGACTCAGCCACTTTCATTTTACACGGTCGTCTGCAATTTGATGACACTATAGCAGTTCTTCAGAGTACTTCTGTACTATATGCACTCACAGTGTATCGCAGAAGAACGCTGCAATAAAAGTAGGTAGAGAGAAACGTACTTCATATTTTTAGTTCAGCAGCCTTGATTTTGACCCGATTGACTAGGTGGAAGGGACGTGACTACCATGATCTAAAACCCCGCAATGTGTGTGTGTGGGGGGGCGGGGTCGACCCTTCCAAGGGGACCTTTCTGAATGGACCGAATCGGTTTCCGGCCTTGGTTATTCTCTTGCTGGGGGGAGGGGGACAAAATTTAATTACGCCCGGTGACCCAATCTTGACTTGGTGACCTCGTCTTGTTTGTGTGGTTTGAATAAATCAATATTGTAATCTGTCAGGTTTGTTGAGAAGTGAGCATATGCATGAGATCTTCATTCTTCGGAAATGTGAAAAGATTTTTAATGTTTTTAATAAAAACCTTTTATCCTAATTAATGCTTTAAACACAAAATTCTTTTAGAATAGTATTTTAAGTGGAAGGTAGTATTTGCACACCTCCGGCGGTATTTCCAGTTCTTTCCGGGTATATGAGACTATTTCCATATGTTATTACTATTCTTACGAGCTTTTCGACTTGTATTTCTCGTGTTGCGGGAGGCTAAAGTCCCCCGATCCCCGGGAAGAATTTTTCTCCGCTTTGGCCTCTGAATCACCGGATCAAGATAGTATTACTGGGACTGGCTGGGTCACAAGCATAGACCCGGTTCAAATCTTGAATCGAATGAGTCGGTGACCAGTTTCAGCTTTATTCGCATTGAAGAATGATAAAGCAAATCAAAGTTTAAGGAAAACCTAAACGGAGATTTTACGAAAAATCGGGATTTGAATAGGAAGCACAACTGATCGACCAGAGCCTTGCTTAGATGCCTGAAGGCCATACATACAATTCACACAAAGCCTGATTTAAAAAAAAAATAAGTGTGATAATAGACAGAAATCCAGGTTTTGCAATTACATAAGAAATTGGTTTCTCTATTTTAGCAAACAAAATATATCGTTTTTGGCTCACTGAAGTTTAGAGTTATTTTATTTTCTCAAGACAATGATTAGCGGATTGTGATGATATCTTCGGCATATTTTTGGATATGGTCGTAGATGTGGCAACACCGCTGACTTGTAATCCGCCGAAAGAAAGAATTATTTTAAAAAAAAGTGTAAACAAATTTGTCAGCTCTCGTACGTCACACAGATGCTTTTGCTTATAACTCATGTTAATATATGCTGTCCGCAGGCTGGATAACCAAACCACACACACACACACATACACGGTAGAAATCAGTTAATACCCAAACTAACCATGCAAACACTTTCCCACCAAAGAGACCCATAACATGTCAATCAGTGGAAAATGCCTTAAACCATGTTCTTCTCCTTATTTGCTTTTATTCGCTTCTTCATTCGTATTCTGAGGCTTTCTTTTGTTGTTTTAGATTATTTTCTGTAAATTTCAGTTGTTAATGAGAGCATATTTTCCATACTTTTCGATATTCACACAGGAAAGTATCATTGCTTGAGAACTGTTGCTAGGCCCAGGAGTGTCGGTTTAGGTGAAGCATGTTTGCCGCGTAACTGCATGTATCCCTAGTTCAAATACCTAGAGGTCATTCTCTCTCATTTCATTTAGACATACTAAACCAGAGGTGAGGACCCTATGTCCTCAACAGAGCGACCTTTTATCTAGGAAACAATGGCTGCATTCAGCGCTGTGAGCGCTCACTCGATAAAGTTCACCAGCAAGGGGGCGCTCACAGCGGATACCATATTTCGTTTATGCTCAACAAACAGTTGAATTTTATAAAGCGTATGGTTGAAGTTCCACGAACAATTGAATATCGCACAGCGCAAAGAGTAGTAAACATGACGCGTCGGGAAGAAGTGAGGCATATGTTACAGTTTTTTGTGGTCTTACGTGCTGTAAGACAAGCTGAAAGTGCACCTTATGACTTGTAGTTATTTCATAATAATTACTATTAAATTCGTAAGTGACACTATAGTTCTCTCCGCCGGTAGCCATATTGTAGTCGCACTAACCGCACTTCCGGGAGGTTGGGCTCACAAAGATGGCGTCGGCTCACTGTGAGCCGGAAGTTCTCAGTGGCATTCGAAGGACAAATTCAGTGATCCCTCACCGCGCTGAATGTCGCCACTGACACAGTGCGTCATTTACTTGCGTCTGTTCACTCAGTGTTGTCATGTGGAGGGAAATTTCCCGGTAAACGAGAAAATCTGGGCAACATGAATGGTAAAAAGGGAAGAAAGACAAAATCGGGAAATTTTCTTGATTTTGCACTTTGTTTTAATTTTCAGTAATTTTGAAAGAAAACTTAGCAGGTGAGAAATTTTTACCAAAAAAAAAACGGGAACATTTTCATTATTTTGAGGGAAATATTGTGACAGGAAGCTGACAACACTGTGTTCACTCCTCACTCCGGGCGAGAAGATGAACGTGGTTGGGGGAGCAAATTCTCTCTGTGCCCACTTCCCTCACTCCTGTACTAGGCGAATATAAAGATAGTACCTTCAGATAAGATCAAGTTTTCTTCCTTCCCATTCATATAGTAGATAGCTTTTAGTTTTTTAAAATGCTGTATAAATTAGCGAATTCCAACTGCAGTGCCATGATATATTTGAGGATATCGCGAATCGAATAAAATTGGTAGCTTATAGTCTAAACTGATCCTACATTATCAGACAATACAATGAAAAATCCTTCTACTAAAACGGTTACCTTTATTTTGTGTGGGCCATTTTAGTAACAATGACTTCGGATTGTTTTGATTATGCGCGAAACAAGTTGAGAACCTGACGGAAAATTAAATTCAAGAGCTGGTGCTAAGTTCCCTAAATAGTCAAAATGAATTGAAATTAGAATACATTCTAGTAAAATGAGTCTCTATACCTCTACCTCTGTAGAGAGTCGAATCAATTTCTGAAACTGTTTTGCCCGCCATCCATGGTTTAAAAAGTATGCAAAATTGGCGAGCCAGGGCCACGAATCATTAGATTTGTCCACCGGGAGTCACACTTGGTGGCCAATTTTGGCCACCAGTTCTTTGCTCTACATTCTCAACTTTACTGGCATCAAGACTGTGCTGGCGTTCACCACCGTCCTGTATTTTATCTTGGTGCCACGAGTGCATCATTTCCCACGTATGGCACGCCGACGCGACGTACGTACTGCAGCTTTTTTCAGACGCCGCGGTTGTGTGAGTGTGCGAAAATTGGTCGTTCTCCACCTTTCTGTCGTTTACAGCAACGCATTCTCGTATACTTTTCACAATCTGCTTTTGTAAGTACTGTTTCTGGCGGATAGATGGCGCGCGTGTTTTGTTTTTTTTTAACTCTGAGACGTCTGTGAGAACCATCTGTGGACAATCATTAACAAACAGAAATATATTTTTAAATCCTTTTCTTTAGTTAACAAAATGGATCGTGATGTCCTCAAATCTTACAACGTTAATTTAACTCATTTCCCGACGTCATAGAATGATGAAATTTTGCACAGCAACGTGAGTTGGATGACAATACAATATTCCATTGTTACTTTTGTATATTTATGTATTTTTAAGGTCAATTGATCTTTATCCCCTGAGGCCACCATTCTTAATGACATTCCCCAGGGTTCACCTCTTGGACCGCTTTTGTTCAATATTTATGTAAATGATCTATGTACAAGGGTATCATATACAACCCCACTGTTCTATGCAGACGATCTAAAATTATTCGGACGCATCAGTGACAATAATGACATGATGAAAATGCAGAAAGATATTTGCGAAATCGAAAATTGGTGTCTGGAAAATAAAATAAGAATAAACATTAAGAAAACGTGCCAAATAAGCTATACTCTCAAAAACAAATTACCTAGTAAGTAATTACTCAATCACGAATAACAAAATTAGCAGAGAGAATTCATTCAAAGACCTCGAAGTTAAATTCGATAGTAAACTTAAATTTAATGATCATATCAAAGGCATTAGAAATGAAGCCAGGAAATTAATTGGACTTTTGTTCTATCAACGGGGTGATTGAAATAGACAACAAACATATTTGACACTCAATAAGGCTCTTATAAAACCAAAACTTGAGTATGCAGACTCAATTTAGTCTCCAAGTACAAAAACGGCGTCTGACAGAGTTGAATCGGTACAAACGTACTTTTTTTTTAGAATGTTATGCTTTAAATTAAGGTTATCATATTATTCTCACAGTTATGAATATTGGTGTGAATAGTTTAAAATTGAGCCTTTATATTTAAGACGTAAGATCAGAGACAAACAATTCATAAAAGAACTCCTGCAGAATAAAATTCATTGCATAAATTTACTAGAAAATATAACCATTAATATACCCACACATTACTTCAGAAGATACAAAGCGTTAGTTATGCTAAATGTCTATAATGGAATATTGCAGAGAATGATAGACAGCTACAATACATTTTGTGACAGCTAGGTCATTTGTTTAGTTTCAAATGCAATAATTGTATTCTGGCTAATCTTATACTCTGATGTCTCGTACAATGCGTTGTATTTAAAATGTCACTATCTGTCGTCGTAGTTCTGTTCTTCTTCCTTTCCGTAGACATCTCAGGGTGATTTTGGTTTATGAGTTCGCGAAGATACTGGGTAAGGCAATCGTAGACTAACTACCTTCTGATTAGCAAGATGGCCGCTTTTATGGACCCAGCGTAATGCATTAATGGTGGGGCGAAACTTGCTTTCAATAAAAAATTTGCTGACCCTGAGTCTACCCTCTGGCAGAACAAAAGTTCGCAGATCAAAAACTAATTATTATAATTATAACCAATAAAGCAAAGACCACTATTTAATCCTCACTTGATTTATAAGGTACAAGGCTACTAAGAATAGCCAACACTGAGAAGTCAACAAACATAATACAATTTCTAAAAGCAGAAGCTACTCATTCTCTTTCAGTTCCGCACTCAAACTTCCACAGAATTACCAACCAATCATACATTTAGTTACACAAAATTAAATGGAGTTTTTCTATATAAAAACCCCAAACGCATACTTCTCTCCGACCGCAAATTACAAATATATCTCAGAAATTCTTATGGCAAGAGCTTATAACAAATTCCGCAACAAAGCCAATATTATACAATATTCAAGTTGTACATTCTCTTATTCTCTCTCATCGACCATGACGTCATTCTTACATTCTATCGTACTCAGTCAATACATAATAATTAATTACGTTCTGCTTTTATAAAATTAAATTAACAACATTAATTAAATACAACCTTTAATTTAAAAGAACATATAATATTATATATGAAAATACCGCACAACAATAACAAATCAATTAAATTTCAACGCATCATTTTATATACAATAAGCATGATTACGTCGTACGTAGGCATTACAAATACATTCTATTTTAAATATCTATATAGTTGGAATTAACTATGCATGGAATCAACACAAATGTTGAGTCTAATTTATGTAAATAAGAAAATAAATAAGGTGTAGTTAGGTAAATAAGATACTAAGTCTGCGCCTTTGTACACAACTGGTACTGTACAGAGGAATGCTATTCCCAGAGTTTTAAATAATTTTATTACTCAATACGCTGTCAACTTACATGTGCTCATTTTTGTTGCATTTCTTTTCAACTGTTTCATTATGTATGTTAAACTGTCACTAATGTAGAAAGGTAATTGTGAAACGAACTGTATATTTATCCGTGCTATATAGGCAGTAGTGGTGTTCATAGCACGTAAATAAACATTCATTCATTCATTATTTTGTTTTAAGATCGAACCTGCTCGGATCAGGCCAAGCAGACAGAAAGAACAGCATTGAATATACATAAATGAAGACTTCTTGTAGAAATAATGTAAATGCCACTATCCAATTTTTGTCAAATAACAATCTATGCCCACTGGAAATACTGTATAAAACCAATGTTGAGATAGCCCATACTGTTTACATCATGACTGAAAATAAGCTTCACGTTGATAGCTGATATTACTTTGAAAATATCTTGGTGTATGTCCAAATGTTAGCATAGATCTGACCCAACCCGAGCGGTGACCCAAGCGGTCTGATCTGACCCATCGAGAGCTGAGACCGGGTCACTTTTGATAACCATGTGACCCAATTGACCCGTCTGGGAACAAAATTAAACCAGGAATTTCGGCGTCGTATTTTTTGTGCTCTGGGGTAACATCTCCGGCCCTGGTTACCCCTGAAAGAAAAACTGTTCAAATGCAAGGAATTAATTATATATATATATATAAAAAATTCCTTCGGGTCACCGGGTCAGACCGGGTGACAAGCATAGACCTGATAACCCAGTTCAAAATTTGACTAGAATGACCCGATAACTCTGGACCCGACCCTGAATGGCTGGTGTGATACCGAAACTAATGTCCTAGCTGCTACTTCCCTCATCCTTGCCCTCGAAAGGGTGCTCGACGTGGGACATCATCCTTCGACATGTAGGCCTCAGCAGCCTATGCAGTTTAAAAGAAATTGAATTCAGATTAAATTGCTCACGATTAGAATATATAACCTAATAATTATAACCTATTAATAATTTAATGAGTATGGAATACGTAAGAAATCAGCGGGTTAGGGGAAAATTTAACTCTGTAATTGGAACCACTGATACTATATTACGTTCTGAGTATAGTTACCCCCTCCTTCCGACTGTATCATATCACTGATTCTGCCATGCTACAGTGATTACGTGATTGGAAATTATTGATTTGATATATCGTTAGTGTATGACGAAATGAATACTCAGAAATGATTGGGTGTTAACAGAAAGGGGTGTACGAAAAAAAAAAAAGAACACAGAATGGTTGGTTTGAAAGAGGTTGGAAGGGATGGAGAAATAGAAGAAAAACAGTGTGTGTGTGTTTTATCAACGACCCCCCAGCCATTCAGCCATCCAACCGTTTTTTTTTCTTCTTAGTTATTATATAACCGTTAAAACCGTTTGGTGATATAAGATCAAATCAGAGCACAGAGCAATTTCAGAACAGTTTTATGGTATTGCCTGGCTAGTTAAGTGTGGTTCTGGAAACAGCAGCAGAGAGACCAGGCTACTAAAATGGTATAAAACGCTCTTCGCCAAACAAGATTGATAGCGGTTTCCTGTCGAGTTGTTTGTCTGCTTGTTTCAGCGGACAAAATGATTTCTAGAGAAGCGATTTAGTCAATAAGCACATTTCATCATAAAGGCTGTACTTTGTTACGAGGGAGTGATATTATTCAAATTACACAGCAAGATAAATTCCTGTGTCAATTTAACTATTTTTCCCCCTCTGCGTTACCTTGGTTGTACTAATGTTAATAGTAGTACTGACTCCACAATAAATCAAACCTACTTTGGATATATGGTTGAGTAGGGCTGTGAGATTTCAAGAATTTCAATAACGAATATCGATATTGCTGACAAATTGAAATCGAACGATATTGAATACTCTTTGGAAATCAAAAATCTTCGAAAGATTGTTTGAAATCGAATCTCGTTCATATCGAAATATCCTTGAATATCGATCATATCGAAATATCGTTGAAAATCGAATATCGTTTATATCGAAATATCGTTAAAAATCGAATGTCGTTCATATCGAAATATCGTTGAAAATCGAATATCTTTCATATCAAAATATCGTTGAATATCGATCATATCGAAATATCGTTGAAAATCGAATATCGTTTATATCGAAATATCGTTAAATATCGAATGTCGTTCGTATCAAAATATCGTTGAAAATCGAATATCTTTCATATCGAAATATTGTTTGAAAATCAAATATCATTCATATTGAAATAACATATTGTTCATATCGTATGTTCAAAACGAGAATAAGAAACTTTGAAGTTTCGAAGTGTTCTGTTGATAGGTTTGATCACCCAGCCGCCGTAGCTTAGTGGTAGAGCGTTAGCATAGCATTCGAGAGGTCGTCGGTTCAATCCCAGTGGCAGGTCATCCTGACTGAGGTTTTTCCACGGTTTTTCCTCAGTCACAGCATGCAATTGCCAGGATGGTATCTTCAACACAAGACCTGGCCGACACATTGCCAACTCCTTTCCCCTCCCCTATCCCGGCCTGAGACTTAGATCCCTAAAGGCCATAAATAAAATAAATTGAAAATTCAAACAGAATTTGATCAATGCCTCAATAGCAACAGATTCATACAGAGACTGGTGTGGTGGATGGAACCACTGGATAAGACTTAAATTGACGACTGAAGATTTTGTCAATGACTTCATTACTTTCTTTCCTGTTTGTATGCAACACCGCAAAACTCACACTGCACTGAATTTGCTCCACTGCAAAACTCAACTCTGTACTGCGCTGGCTGAATAAGACAAATAACAAACATCGTTTACTAAGATAAACATACATAACCTCATGTTATGAGCTAATGGAACTAAGTAAAAGAAGGCTTCTCAATACAGAGGTACATTACACCTATATGATTAATATCTTGCGTAATATTTGCTACACTGTCAAAACTGTACCTCTGAAATTGGGAGTACAAAATTTGAAGTTTGTACTCCCAATTTTTGATAATCAGTGGCGAACCCAGGGTTGGGTTGAGAGGGGCGGTTCTTTGCCTCACAGTTCTTGGGAGGGAACAAATTAATAGAAACAAAAACGAAGGTAAAATATGAATCCCTGTTCTCGTCACTGCCTCTGAAAAACAGGTAATATAATTTACTCCCAATATTTGAGAATCAACCATCTAAACCCAACCCTGGGTTCCCCACTGATTCTCAAAAATCCCAGTCTTGTACTCCCAATTCAGAGGTACAGTTTTTACAGTGTAGTATGTTTATATTACATTAAGAGTCGTCGTGGTTAAGGCGGTAGCGCACCTGACTACGAATCGGGCGGCCCGGGTTCAAATCCCGGCAAGGCTTTTAGTGCTCCCATGCTCTGAAACGCACTCAACTTCCTGTCAAATTTTTCACCAAAGTGTTCAAGGACCCTGGGAGGCAAAGGTGGTCGAGCGTGGAACTAACTCCAACTTCACTTCGTGTCTTGGGTCGAGAATAATCATGTGGAGCGGTAAGTTCAAATTCCTCATGCGCAGTTCACAGCGCGTGCACTTCACCCAGGTAATACATTTACCTTTTTACGTTACGTGTATAAATAGCAATATCATCCAGAATCCTACATAGTTTAGTGAGTTACGCTTCAATCACAGGTTCTGGAGCCTTTTCGGTATCGTTTCAAAATACCGCTTACCGAGCGGGCGTAGTTCAGTGATAGACTGTTTGTTTAGCATTCGGGAGGTCGTGGGTTCAATCCCAGCGGCCGACCATCTTGTCTGTGGTTTTTTTTAGGGTTTTCCGTCAGCCACACCAGGAAAATACCGGGAAGGTGTCTTCAACTTAGGTCCTGGCCGACACCTTTCAACATCCTTTCCCCTACCCTATCCCGGCCTGAACCTTAGTTGTTTAAAGGACATAAATAAAAAAAAATCAATTTTTAATACTACTTTTTTCTTCTGGTTTGTTGGCCTACTGCATTTTACCATTGATTAGTTCAGGGTGATTTCTAAGTGACTAATGGTTTGAGTCAAAGTTTCCTCAAGGTCTTAAAATAAATTCAAATTCAATTCTAAGCTACTAACAATTAGGAAGAAGATTTATCTCGATTGCTTCGTTGATAATTATAATTCTTAATGATTATTGCAATTATGAAGTGTTTTACAACCGTAGAATTCTATCTAATACCCGTCGTTTAAAGCAGTTTTTTTTTTCAACCTTTTAACACTTAAACTACAGAACCGGCAAACTACAGGAAAAAAAACTTTCACGGACCGGTAAAATGCCATAACTTCGAGGCTTATTTGACGTTCAAAAGTTGAAAAGCATATATTCAGATTCTAGTTTTTGGGGGGGGGAGAAGGAAATTGAAACTTAAATTTCAATTTTGAACTGTTGCAATTTACAAAATATGTGTTAAAAAATAAATGTATTCATTTGTCATGGACAGGCGGTAGCAAAACACTGGTTTATAGTATGTTCTATAGGCTATTTACAGATATGACAAAATGACCTGCCTGTAAAGAAAAAATGACCTATCTGCAAAATACGACAAAATTATATCGATAGGTACCTGCGAAATAAATCCCAGTTTCAAAATTACCGGTTCCAATATTACCGTTATGAACACGACTTCTAAATGAGCAAGAGAACGTATGGTAAAAACTAACGCCATTAAAAAAAAAACGAGAGCATAAATCGAGGTCAATGCAATGAACCGAAAACCTGAAATCAGTATCTATCTGTTTTGGTTAAGGCGATCGCATAAAAAAATCTTCAAACGGAGAAAGCTAAGAAAATAAAAAAGGACCTACCGGTTTCAGAATTGATGTAGCCTAAAAACAACCAGATAAATGACCTCACTGAACTTAAATAAGTTTTTCTCTATCTGCTATAGAAGACACACTAGCCTGCGTTACAGACGTACAAAGTAAAATTAGACTCCCTCCCGAAAAATTGAACCCGGGATTCTGCCAGGATTTCGTTTCGGAGGTGTGTGTACATCCAAAGTTGGTGCTGTAAGTGTTGTTTTGCATGGTTTCTATAACATTTAGACGTAACAATTTTTAAGTTGTGGGTTGTGTGCTCGAAAACTTAGGGTGTGACACCCACACATTATCGGGTTCTGGGAGAATCCCTGAATCGGGATCCGTAAAAAGGAAAGTAATTATTATAGCTAGTGGAACTATTTTCAGCATTGACTAACAATCACACATACAACCGAATTATATCTGATTTTCCGCCAATTCCTCCTCCCACGCAAAGCCCTTCCACTGACTACCCCCTCCTCCAAAACCCACCTCCATACACACACATATGTAGCCACAGCTCCAAGCTGAACATACAATACAAACAGAGTTGCCAATTCAATGATTTTATAGCTAAAACTAGCTATTTTGAACACTTTTTAGCTACTAAAGATTCTAACTTTTCTATAGTGAGCGTAGAAATTTAGCTACCAAAGATTCTGACTTTTCTATAGTGTGTGTAGGAATTTAGCTACCTTTTCTGTCTGCTCTAGCCACAAACACGCCTAATTCTAACATTGATAAGTACGGTTTTAGCTACTTTTATATTGATTTAGCTATTTTTAAGTTATTACTGTTGGCAACACTGCTTATACAAGGGCGACGATGCGAAGAACATGCCAGTTACGCTTCCATGACGAGGACCTATCGGGTTAGTTTTGTGCGAAGGCAAAAGGTTTGTATTTTTAACAATAGAGGTCGTGACTCTGTAAACAATCAGAAATATACTGATCACAATCTGTTGAAACAAACCTGCTCATCAGATTAAAAAGAGAAAAAAGAAATAAAAAACATACACGAGAAAAGGGGTAAGGATTAATATTAATCTAAGCTAGCTTGTAACTGAAAGAAGACTTCAAAAACTAGCCATCATGGGAAGATTGATAGTTCGTTTTACGGTGATAAACGTCGCTACATTACCAGTGCTTGAATGGCCAGCGTTGACAATTCTTTTATGTCTGTTTGGAAGTGTGGGTGACAAATATCACATGATTTCTTTTGAATGCCGAAAGAGGACTCTGCATGTCACGGAAATCTTTCAAATGGCTGTTTGTGATTTGTAGTTTTGGTGCCATTTTCATATGATGTCCATAAATTTCCCAGTATTACTTGAAGAATGGCATCTTGTTCCTTGTATTACTAACCCTCATGTTTTATCTTAAACAGAAATATTGTTCTCTGACAAGACATAAAAAAAATTAACAAATAAAAGTGACATGAAAGTAAGTAAGAACCCACACTGTGTTGTCTTTTTTATATAATGTCAGATTCCTGTCAGGGAGCGACATCTTGTGAGCTTAAGAGATACTATTTTATCTTTAACTTCCCTTAACCGAGAAAAATGTGTTGATATACTTTTTAACCTAAAAAAATATATATATTTATGGCGTCTTGCCATCTTTGGCTTAGACCGGGATAGGGTAGGGTACGAGATGGGGAAGGTATCGACCTGGGCCTTTACTATGGTACTATCCCTGGATTCACAACTGAGGGAAAACTCTGGAAAACCTTACACAGAACGGTCGGTCGCGGGGTTCGAACCCACGTATTTACCCATTGCCAACCCGAATCCCTCGTGAGGCAGTGAAGAAGAAAAAGGAACTAGTTACACTGTAAAAAAATTGGGAATGTTGTTTCTAATTTGCAGTAATTCGACTGTGCCTGAAAACCGTCTGTCAAAACATCGATAGATTTCTTTTGAGTGGTTGGAAGTCCTCATTTTCCTGTTGCAGCGTGACTTTCGCACATGCGCAGAAAACTGTCTCTTACTGTAATCAAACATGCAAATCTGATCAAGTGTTTGCTGCCATCATTTTAAACACGTATTTTAACAGAAATGGGAAATATTCTTAGTGGATGAGGATTGCGGCCCAAATTTGACAAACTGATAAAGTTATTAGAACATTGCATAAGGTGGGAGAATAGCTTTATATTCTCGGGGTTCGGGCAACGTATTTCTGACTTATACTGTTTTGATGTAGTGGTTTCTTCAGTGACAATTTGCCTACTGCAGTAACGGTGGTGCGGTCTGAGACGTTAGGCCAGCGATTCCGAGGTTGTGGGTTCGAATCTCGCCCAGGGCATATATATAATAAATCGCAGCCATGTTCAATCATATATGGCCGGATTTCGCCGTGGATTTAGAACAATGGACCACATACAAACACTGAATGAAGTTATGGAAAGGACTAATGAATATGAACTTCCACTATGTTTGGGATTCATAGATTTCGAAAAAGCTTTCGATTCGGTCTCCTTGGCAGCAGTACTTAAATAACTTGAACATCAAGGCATCAAAAATACGTAAATCAAGCTACTGCGAAACATTTATTCGATTGCCACATCTTTCATTAGACTACACCAAGAAAGAGAAAACATTAAAGTTGGAAAGGGGTTAAGGCAAGGAGATTCAATTTCTCCAAAACTGTTTTGTGCGGTCCTGGAGAGAGTGTTCCAAAATTTAAACTGGGATGAATAAAAATTAATGGTGAATATCTTCATCACCTACGATTCGCTGATGATATAGTCCTGTTTATATATATATTCCAGAAGAGTCGATAAGCTGAACTTTTAACTAACCAACCCATGTTGAAATCTCGCTAAAACTTCTATTTTTTCTCTTGCTCCTAGTATTTCTGAAAATTGAAAGATGACTGCTTTTTATTATCCAAATTAGTGGAAATTCCAGACAGTTATGATTGCCTAGTTTTTCCAGGAATTCTACGGAAAATTTTTAACAGTGTAGGGCATTGCGAACAAGACCGTAATGAATGGAGACTGTTTAATATACCTTAAAGGACCTGTATCTTTCGGCACAAAAGCATTGGTAATAATGGTGATCTAGAATAAAGAAAATGGCTGCTCTATTGTACATCATTTTCGCCGAAAATGGTGATCGCCAAGGGCTGTCATGCCACGATCTTAATACAGGCCGAAAACTACAGTATAGCTCATTAAATACTATATTAACTAATTAGTAAAAATTTGTTGAAAAATGCTCTGAATATTAAGTTTTAAGTCATCTGGAATTCTTTCAGTTTTCACTTTGGTCATCAAAATGTGGGTAACATTTTAATAAATTTCAAATATACACTCTTTATTTCATTTAATTCAACAGCCATTCTTGAGAATTTAAACTCATAATAAAACCATAATTAATTATTTATGAAGTTAACCTGTATTTCATAGGATCAAAAAAGTAAAAAAAAAAAAAAAAAGAATCCTATTCCTTTTTTTTTTAGTTGTATGTTCAAGAATAAAATAAAAATTAAACCACGTATGAAAAACTGGTTTTTATATTACGCATCGCTAACTTCCGACATACGAATTACCATTACTTGCTCACAGGAACAGGGGAACAGGAAACTTTTTTTTTTAAAATCAGTTATAGCGGAGAATGACATGTATTTTTTTGTTGTTCTGTTTAAATGCATATACATGTAGATATTTTTATATATATATACCCTTGAAACCCCTGCAGAGATAATAATGATGTATGACAATCGTATTAACTTTGTTTTTAATTTGTTAATTATTGTCAGCACAACTGGAGAACACGTCATGTATGGAAATGCTATTAACCCTTGTTTAGAGTACAATATCAGTCCATGATATCAAATCAGATTATCAGATTTTTCTGTAGCTGTTTTTCTACGTTTAAGAGAGCTATGATGGAAAGTGATAGTCATTACCATCATATTTAGCTATTTTCAATCCATTGCTGGATGAAGGGTTCCCCCATTCTTCTTTTCGAAATATCTCTGTCATCTGCTGTCTTCATTCACGTATCTCCTGAATAACGCTTATCTTTATCTATTCATTTTAGAACTTGTTGTTTTTCTGGGTCGTGAAATCACACTGGAACAGCAATCTGAGAGCTTCCAATAATGTAAAAGAAATATCTGCTGATACCTGCAAACACTGACATTTTTCTGAAACATTACGGAATATTTTAAGGAATCTTCCTAAAATTTTTGACAGTGTATCTTCTTTGCTAGCCTACGAAAAGAAATATATAAAGAAAAAGCATATTTTTTTAAAATATAAAGTTGTTTGTGAAGCAGTGACAGGAAATAAGTCATAGAAATATATTTGAAAACCACGGGGAAAGAATACAGAAAGCAAATTAAGATTTGCTTGTAACACACGGACTTTGTATTGTCTAGTTCTGAGCTCTGTAGCCGCGAGGGAGGAGTCGTAGCGTGATCATGGGTGGGGAAACACTTTTAATAGCCAATGCGATGTTTGTAGTAAAAGCGTGAGTTCTCGCTGATTGCTTGTGCACTTCCCACTTTACCCCGCGCGCTAGTCAAGATCCCTCTCAGAGGTCTACAGAACTCGGAACTGCACAATATGTTTTCTTCATGCATGTTAGCTTCTTAAAAAGGTCCTTTGAATAGCCAACAGATGTCACTCTTACCTAAATTTAGCCAAGAATAGACAAAGCAAGTTTTTCTCCAGTGGCTTTTATTGGTTTTCAGCGACTAATTTCGCTAAAAAATGCTTTCTATCAATACACGTTTAATAAGTTATTAAAACTAAATTTTGACAATTTCAGTTACTTCACTCAAACCTTGCGAAGTCACTCTACATATCTTTCCGAAACAAATCTTGCATTACTCTTGTTTTAAGTTAATTTAAAAATCTTTCTTTTATTGTCGATAACTTCAAGGGTCATTAATAATTTGCTTTTACTCATGGAGTATAACTCAAATATTAACACAAAAATCTTAACATTTTTTTTTTTTTTTGGAAAACAGCTGTCCTACTTTGTGAAGAAAGAAAAAAAAATTGCGTATCCAGTAGCAAGAAGACTTTATATTTGTCATTAATAAGAAACAGATAAAATATTTTTTAAGGAATTACACGTATAGGTATAAATATGTGCTTTTTTTGAAAAACATATTTCTTTTTTCTGTTTCTGTGGCGAAGTTTTCATTACTCACATAAATTATTTTTTATTGCTGACTTCGCAACTATCTTAATTTTTTTTCTTTTAGTTGTAAAGTAATTAGCATTTTGTAAGTTGCATTCATTTACCGTGTCGGGAGGAGAAACAGATAAAGGAATTCTAATCTGTTTATTTTGTATATTCTTAAATGTTTTTTTTTTCTACCTACATGTCCCGCTCGTAATGTGTGTCTATCAGGGAGAGTGGGGTGAGGGGAGAGACTGTTTTTACACATGTGTGTTGTGTTTCGGCTTCCACTGACAACGAAATAATTTAGCGGAACAATGAAATACACATAATATATAAATTTTCCTTTCCGAAAAAAAAAAAAACTCTTGACACGTTGTGATATCTTATGCATACTCATCACTGTCTTGTTGCATGTTTGAAATATGTTTTTTTGTAAATGATGAAAGATGTAAAGAAAGGGGGGAGAGCAAGGATAATGACAAAGGTATGTTTAGGGTCAACAGATTACCTTGGTATTCCTAAGACAATTATTTTTTTCTCGCTCATTTATTTAGAAAAAAAATATTATACAGGGTGTATGCTAATATCGTGTACAAAATTTAAGGGCTAATATCGAACATCAAGATGAGTAACTTGCGTAATATAATACTGGGAATGCTGTCAATACCGTCCGAGGAAATTAGGGTGTTATTCCTATGGCGATGATGAATGCCTGGCGAAAGAGATAGAATGACACTATTGATTGGTGTACAAAATTTTGGATTGACACATTCGAATTATCTTCTTGAGTAAACCCTAGAAGAGTATTTTGAAGTAATCCAATTCTACCTAAGGTCAGGAATTCTGCGAGGATTTTCAATTTAGGAGGGTGTAAAGTTAAAAAAAAAGGAAAAGATTTAGCTAGAGTTTTATGAGATTTCAATACATTTTTAACTGTAAAAAAAATTAAGTTAAGGATGTGTGCTCGAGAATTGGGGGGGGGATACAGCCCCTTACTTCGAAGATCTGGAAGAATCCCTGCATAAGATCCTGTTGTTAAAGATGCAGAGAAAACAATGTGAATCGTTTTCTTATTGAAAAAGTTCTCAGTGCTGCGCAGTACAGCATGTGGAGCCTTTATAGCTCTAATATAAGAGCCAAACAGCCACCCCAATATCGGACTAAAACAGATATGGATGCCTTTAACTCAGAGACTGTCTTCGTAACACAAAAAGAAAACAAAAACATTACCGGTTGAACATTACCGAGTGGTTAGAGTAACGAACTTCAAAATCTCGTCGCAGACAAATGGAGGTTCGAATTCCGTCGCTTGTAGTGGAAAAATTCACAAACAATTAAATATATAATAGCAAAGAAAATGCAAAAAGACCAACTGAATATGGATCAGCACTGTGTGCAATATACAGTACGTTCAAGGAAATAATGGGCGCACTTTTGAGTCACTGAAAAAGGCGGCTATGTTACGGTGGTCACCAAATACCGCCATGGCGGCATTAGTCCAATTCCTCTAGCAAACCGCCGGCGCGCCGGCCCCACGAATCCAAGTAATGAGTAGCTGCTTCTTACGCAAGATGGGGCGAGCACTTTGAAACTTTTAGAATTAAATTTTCGGGTTCCAATCTGAATGTTTTTGAAGTAATTTCTAATTTGATTTCTTGTATTTTCGTCTTCTAGTAATTCTCAGACCTCTGGGAAATACCTTTGGTATTTTAATGTGTTATTTCGTATAGAAATACGGAGTTTTGCTATAATGTTATTTTGATACCTACATAAGATGACTTGTCATATTTTTTTAAAATGACTATACAATATTATTACTACAACGCTGTTTTTTTGTGGGGGGGGACGAATAAAGGGGAACGTCTACTTTACTGACCAAGACAATTTTTGCGCCACGCGCGAAACTATTGGTACTACCAACACAAAATCTTACCAACAGGTGTTGCCCAAAAGTACTACATGTTCATCAAATATTCAATCAATATCTCAATCATTTTTTATTTCGTATTTTTGAACTGAAAACACGAGAAGAAATTATATAAATGCGCCATAATTCTGATGACCAGATCTCAAAGTTTTGCTCCACCACAGAAACTATTTGAGCTGGAAGCTCCAACATTTATGAACAAATGGTGTCCGACAGTACATATTTACGAAGTATCGAGTGGGATATATCAATTTAAGCTACATTTTCTATACAAAACACTTGAAAAATCTAGTATGTAAACACCACAAGTGAAACAATTATTTACTTCTTCCATACATTTTTTTTTATTTCAAAAATATATTTATAAAAGAGGTTATATATACACTTGGTACGTAGCCAACTTGTAGAATATTTGGGTAAAACCAGCTGGTAAATATTTGTGCTTGTAAGTGAAATAGTTTTTGGTGGACCCGCAAAATATCGAAACCTGGTTCAGCAAAATCAAGGTGTTTTTGTACCAATTGTTTCGATATTTCTGGTTAAAATATAGAGTAAAAATTGAGATATTGACTTAACAATTGGTACACATGTAAGCCTAGTATTTTGGGTAGCATTTTGTTGACCAATTCTGTGGCGGCGATGGCACGAAAATTGTCTTGATCAGTAAAATAGACATACACTCTCCTCCTAGATTGACCTTTAGTTAGTCTTCTGTTATCTTATTGTTGACAAGCCCTCCATCTACAATGGCTTTCAGTAAACAGAATTGATAAAGATAAATAAACAATAAAAATCCCTGATAGTGTCATTAAACACTCATTAGTATACAGAAAGGCAAAGCAGAAAGAAAAATGACCTTAAGCAATATATCCTAATTTCTTTTGCAACTATATACGACACCTACAGAGTCCGAGTCTTATATATGTAAAGCGATTTGATTGTTTCATTTTCCACAAGTGCTATGTGGTAATGAAGTAGTTCCGTATATTTAAATCACCATTAACTGATTTATTTATAATTGATTACTACTTTTCTTATACGATAATCAGTTCCTTTGATTAGTTTCCTTATTATTATTATTATTTCATTATACTTTTTTAGTAAATAATAAAATATTCTAGCTGGAACCTAGACCAAACATTCCTGGGCACCTTGTGAGGTAAAGGTTGCCGAGAGACACTGAGCGTTTTACAGGGAATACCTTTACCCAGACCTAGCGTCTTCGGCAGTCCAGGGATTCTGTCAGGGTCCTCCAATGGGGGTATCACCCCTCAAGATCTCGAACACCCCCACCCACCCAACGTCATTTTTTTTACAGATGGAAACCTTGTAAAACTACTTTCATGTTTCCTAATTTTGGCTTTACACCCCTCAAAACTGATAATCCTGGCAGAATCTCTGTTTGACACTCGAACGACTTATGATGTTCATACCACTCTGCACAGCGAAATATTTACGCTAGATCAAACTTATGATGTTCTAATTGCTTTAGCTGTGTATAGCGTGTTTGATACTTGATATGACTACGAGGAAAAGTAATTAATTTTGAAACAGTGTCTCCATCTGTCGTGATTTTCTTAACACAAATTAACTCTAAATACAACTTAAAAGTTCTATGTCACTATTATTTACAAATATTTAAAACAAATGATATTTTTGTTTAATGAAGATTATCATGGGATAGCATGTAGTTCAGTCAGAATCTAAAAATGGAAGACCTATATGATGTAATCTCTTAACCTTACCTGAAACCGAAGTAACAATATTATAAATTAGTTTGCAGTATTTTCCAGAATAACAATTTTATAAACTGATATCCCTTTATAAACAAGAAAATGTATCACCAAAATCTTAGTGTTGTTTAATTCGTCTCATCCTCCCTCCCGAACAACATTGTATAGGTTGTAAAGGGTTCGGTATTTTAGTTTGGGATATCGTTGTGAACAGACATAAGCGCTTTATGAGGATGTTTCTACAACAATATAATTTATTTCTATAGCAAAGAAAGAAAAGAAAGATGCGTTATTTGAAAGCAACTATAAAAGGATATCAAATTTGAAGTTACAGTAGTAATATATAGTGTGCAAATTAAGAAAACGAGAGACTGTCCTTGTTATTGGTTTGCTTTTGTTGGGTTTAGGAATAAGTTCAGAACATTGTAAATGCTCACTGAAAGGATCAGTGAGAGAAGGTGTTAACCCACACTGCAATTGATAATTGAAGGGATAAATGAAACAAGGAGCTAAGCAGCGCTGCAATTGATAATTGAAGGGATTAGTGAGAGAGGGGGCTAACCCACGCTGCAGATGATAATTGAAGAGATCAGTGAAACCAGGGCTAAGGAG
>JAGDQP010005754.1:0-29774 GCA_022664845.1 Lepisma saccharinum | reverse complement strand
CGCTGCAGATGATAATTGAAGAGATCAGTGAAACCAGGGCTAAGGAGCACTGCAGTTGATAATTGAAGGGATCAGTGGGAGAAGGTGATAACCCACAGTGCAGTTGATAATTGAAGGGATCAGTGGGAGAAGGTGCTAACCCAAACTGCTGTTGATAATTGAAGGGATAAATGAAACAAGGAATTAACCCGCATTGCAGTTGAAGGAATTAGTGTGTAATGTTAGATCGCCTCGGTGAACTGTAATTAACGAGAAATCAGAATCACGCTTCTCCAACATTACATACTCAAGATACAGATATTTATGATATGTTGGCAAACCATAAAATCAGCATTACTTGGGGAATCAATCACCTGTTTTTCACCCCACGTATTTTTTCATCATAGCGATGCATTTTAAATATAAGAAAAACAAATTCTAAAAAAAAAATCACTAGTTGAGAAGATGGATGAAATTGTTTTGCCACCTATTTTCTTCTGAAAGGCAAATGGTTTCTTACCTACCACACTAAATCCTCTACTAGTACGTATGTACAGTGGTTCTCAACCTGTACCTCGCAGTACCGTAGTGAGCCTCGTCAGTTTTCATCAAGGTACCAAAATATAGCATGAAATAAACAAAGATGATTCTAATTCTAATTTCTACTATAGAACACAATGAATGTGCAGAAATTAGAATTTTTGAAGAAATTAGATTTATTGAATCGTTTTGTTTTACATTTTTTCTCTCTCTCTCTCACAAAACATATCACACTTATTTTCATCAAAATCTCTTGATTACTTTGGTAAAGGAGAATCTGAAATACGATATTAATATACTTTTCCAAAAATACAAAATTTCTTGCTAGTAACAATAGGAAAAAAAAAAAAACTCGGAACAGCTCCTTGCGTTCCTTCAGTAATATCATGAAATTTTCCATTTTAAATCAAGTTGCATTTGCTCATAGAAAAAGTGTCGTGTAGACAAGTTTGGAAAGTAGTCGTTTTCAATGCAGGATACAATAGCCACATTTCCCCTACACAAAAGTTATGTTGTGCAATGAAGTTACCAGGGTAATTCTCTGTGACCACCCTTTTCTGTATTCACTAATAAATGTAGAAATACTGAGAAAAAAAAAATAAAAGCATTAACCTCAACTTACCACAGAGTATTTCTCTCATAGCAAGGACGATATTTCGAACTCATTATCATACCTTGTTCAATAAGTACCTGTTTCTCTCAAAGGCCGCTTCCTAGCCCTACCTCAATTTTCCCATTTATTTACTTATGTATTGACTCCATATTACTGGGACAATTTTCTGTGACCACTACTGCTTCCTGCCTTAACATATAATAACCAAGTTTTCTCACAATTGCATCTTAAAAATTTTCTTTGACCATACATTTTCAGAATGATATCTTCAGTATTTTCTATCTCACTTACAAAAGACACACATTTAACTTCGAAAACACCTTTCTAGGAAAAATCCCTTCACAATACTTGGTTCTTAAATGATCTCACTTAAATCAGTATTAATCCAGAATATGATTTCCAGAAAATATTTCCGGATTAAACTGTGCTGTTTTATTATATGATACGTAAAAATTATCACAGTTCGGCAAAATTTCTATACAGCACCTTCCTATAACATCAATTTTTTTTCGATCTGACGTTAGTATCAGCGTCTTAATCATACCACGCCGAGAACAGAGCCTTGTTTTCGTACACCAATGAGGAGAGAGCACTCAATCCTGTCTTATGCAAAGACGTGAAAGCATTTAAAAATTATGGCAGCCTAGAACTATAGGTTCTAAAGAAGAAAAACGCCATATTTTGTCTAGAAAAATTGTAACATATGGATGCTACACACTACAAGTTTCTGAGACGTTAAACCACAACACGTTTTGATAATTGAAAGCGTCAGTGAGGTAGGGAGCTAACCACACGGACAGTAAAGGAGTGCTTATTATTTCCTGGCAGTCACTTGACATCAGATTGTAGACACATGGTAGATAGATGACTGCTAGGAAATAGTAATCACTGTGGTTCGAAACCTGATGACTAGGGAGAAAAAGCTCTTTTAATATTACCTGTTAAATGACGATTAAAAAGTAAAAAAAGAATTGACCCGAAAACTTGAAATAAAATACATAAATGGTTTTCCACTTATAATAATGAAAGAAAACTATAATTTGCATGATCGTAGAGGGAGGCTCGCGAACTTTTCTGAAATAAGATTCTGTAAATTAGCTGGTATTGCGTATCATGAAGGTATCATTATTTTGATATTTAATGTTAGTACCCTCTATGGGAAACAATACATGATTCAAAAATAAATAAAGCAAAGATTAATATACCAGTACATTTGCAGATCTTAAAATACGCAGAAGTATTGTTTGATAATAGAATAAAGTAAAATTCTGTCTCTTTTCCCAGCCACCACGACTAATCTTTCTGTTTACTTTTCAATATGTTACAACACAAATATTTTTTAAAGAAAATTAGCACAGAATACTGTCTAGTGCCTAATGTTACCAAATTTTCTACATAGATCGAAATATTTTACCACTTTTCTTTAAATGCTAAAATTTTATCATCTGTTGTAATATTTGCACTAGATATATCTTTGAAAAAAAATATCTGTGTATTAAAAAATAATTATATCTCAATTATGCCAAAAGGAATATTTTGTAACATAAGATTTAAGCTATAAAAGTATCCTGGAATTTGTTTAATTATGAAGAAAGCCATTATCGTAATAAATTGAGGAAAATATTTGTAATATGTAGTTTGTGAAACTTATTGTCCGTAAATTTAGAGTTCTAAATCCCATTTATAAGTAATGTCAAGAAAGATGGATGTGGGAAGAATGTCGACCAGGACCTAATTTCTATGTACCATCCCTGCATTATCCTGGTGTTATTGAAAAAAGAAATCACTGGGAGAACCTCAGTCAGAATGCCGATCTTAAAATCTCTTGACTTGAAATCAGATCAACCGAATTCGAAGTCAATCTGTATCAATTATGCCACATTCATTCGGCAAAAATTGGCAGCTCCAAACATGTTGAAAAATCAAGACGAAACTCTAGGAGTGATGGGAATTTTCCTCAGACATTGAAGTTCACGCTTGATGTAGTTTGTTTCTATGAATTATTCGTAATGGAAGATTCTGAAGGCTGTGAAGAGATTATATATCCTCTTTAGGGAGCATAAATTAATTCCAAACAACAAATTTTATTGTGTGAAATAGGCCTACTTAGATTTGCATTGATTCAGCACTGTGTGAGAAAGTATATTTATATGTGGGTTGATTTAACACATTGGCTCGTGCCTACTTAAATTTGTTGATTCAACATATGGCCTGTATGAAACACTATACACTAGAGTATCGTTTAACTGAATTTGATGGGACCAAGAGTGATTCTGTTAAACGAAAATTCAGTTAGTTATTTACATACTGTAGTTTAATTATACAATTATTTAAACATAGGCCTACTACTGTAATAGAAAATATAGTACACCTTACTGTATTTACAAAGAACTTGAAAAGTCTTAAGTGTGTTTAAGGTTATACTGTACGTAACTATTTTATTTTTTACTGCGTTGGGATTCTGTTAATCAGGAAATTCGGTTAATTAGGACTTAAGTGTATTTGGATTTGCATTGACTCAACACATGGGCTATGTCAAACTCTATATTTAAAATTTGCGTTGATTCAACACATGGACTGTGTCAAACTCTATACTTAGATTTGCGTTGACTCAACACATGGGCTGTGTCAAACTATATACTTAGATTTACGTTGATTCAACACATGGGCTGTGTCAAACTCTATACTTAGATTTGCGTTGATTCAACACATGGGCTGTGTCAAATTCTATACTTAGATTTGCATTGATTCAACACATGGGCTGTGTCAAACTCTATACTTAGATTTGCGTTGATTCAACACATGGGCTGTGTCAAACTCTATACTTAGATTTGCGTTGATAAACGTATTTCCGAATGGTGAGAAACAATCAAATCTTCAATTTCCTCTTCGCCTCTGACATTGTCTTTCTCGATTACATTTCTTTTATTAAATTAGGGAGGATATAAAACAAAAACGAATTGTTAACGGTCTCTTCACGAGTCATTAATTTTGTACTTCTTTTTATTTTGTTTTCTAACTTCCAGGTTCAAAGAATAAACAGGATGCAATATCTACTAAAAACAATAGTTTCCAAGCTTTCGTCTTTAACAGTTTCTACTCCAAATCAAACACACAATATCTTTTCTTTTACTTAAAAAAAATAATTAACGACATATATAAACAGCTAAACAATTAAAGTTCTTGTAAAAAAACAACAAACAAAAGATATAAAATCCTATTGTACTTTTTAAAAGGTTTTGTCATATCCTTTTATATTTTTTTTTTTCGTTATTTAATAAATGTCTTTATTAAGACTTGTTAGTCGTGACATCTATCAGTAAAAACAATAAGCTGTTATCTATGCATTAGCTTCCCAGATGGAGCCCCAAACACTTAGGTTTTGTTTCAATTGTCTTTGATGAGTGCAAATTCACCTCAATTCGTCACTAGTTAAAAGATTTTATAATATAATAGACGCATGGCGATTTTCAATTGTTTTCTGTCTGGATGCCTCTTGTCTTTTTTCTTTTCAATTAATTTGTCAAGTTGACATAAGTAATTGTGGGAGATATTTTTCTTTGCTCTGTTTCGAATACAATAATTGAATAACTCGCCTCACAACAATGGGAGGAAGTAATAAGGATGTTAAGAGGAAAATGTTTAACTCAAGAAGGTAAGCTTTTGTTAATGTCTTCTTAATGAAAAAAAAAAAAATCTGCATTAGTGTCGATTCGTCATGTATAGAATACAATCATGGTGGTGGGAACCTTTTAAAACAGAAATTAAAAAGAAGAAAAGCTATTCGTCAGAGCACTGACTGCCATTAACCTTTATCCCCCTCCCTCTATGTCATCGTTTGTTTTCATCTGGAACATGTATTTATATTCACAGTCTAATTTGAATACCGTCCTATGATTGGTATGCTCTAGAAATGGACTGATCGTTACGCTCTGACGCGACAAGTGTTAACAAAGCTAACGTTTGATATTGTTGACAGAATGATCGCCTGTTCCCCTTCAAAAAGACAGAAAAGATGTAAGTTTTTCCCACGAATCATATCATCATCATCACAGACTTGTGAATATTCGATCAGTTTCGACAGTTGTAAAACAGGATGTCAAGAACCACATAGCTTCCTTTTCCCACCCAATATTTACATATATTTACCATGTAAATGCGAATTATCATCATCATGTGAATTAAAATCAATTAAAGGCAACAATTAAGACATCTATGTCTTGAATCAGATAGTAAATTGAATAGAGTACCAATTCTCTTGAGATATTGTAAGTTACCTTCTGTTTGGAATGAAATCGTGTACGGGAAGTTAATTGTATTTCTGCAGATGGTGGTGACTTGGTCAGCCGTATCTCTCACCAAGCTGAAAAATTTAACGCTTACTCGTTGTTTTCCGTTCCCCTATCCTAATACACACCAACACTTCACGATCAGTTTCATCTCACAGTCGTAAAGATTTCTAGAATTCCAGCTTACTCAAGCTCACTAGGATGAAAGTCACACTCACATCGAACTCAGAACCTTACCCTTAATCGCGCTTATCCTGATATCGCTCTCAGAACCTAGAACCTCATGCTCAATCTCTTTCACTAATTTAACCCTCAAAACATCATGTTTACTGCCAATCACTCTCATATCATGTGCAAAAGCACTCATTCTGATAGTATCAGGGCCTAAAATTGAGTGGAGTACTCCACACTTTGTGGAACTGTAGGAAAGGAATGTGGAACTATAATTCTTAAAGTGTGGAGTGGTATTAATGTGAGTACCTTACTTTTCTCGGATTATGCATTTAAACGCGTTTAGTGTGTCAAACTAAGTCTTACTGATTCAATACATTCATTATGCAATGGGTTACTCAATTCCATATAACTGCCAGTATATGATATTAAGCCAGAGTTAATAGGTATAGGTGTCTCCTAGATGGCAGGGAAAACCATTGCCAATTTTGAGGTGAAGGAACTTTTTAACTATATTTAGTTTTCAAACGTTTCCGGTTGCATTCATATAGTTTTAAAATATGCAACTAACTGCACGTTTATCTGTTGTTTCAATAGGACATTACACTTTTCCGATGTAATGAAATGTGTTGTTTCGTAGATAAAAATTACACGATCCTTTGAATCCGTTATAGAAATATGTACTACCAGAGATAACATACATCAATAACCGCCAAAAATTTAGCCGCAGCACCGTAGACTCTCAACAACCAATCATAACCCAGGAAATATTATCCGTTCGTAAGTTTCATGGGAGAAAAATCCGGTTTGTTTCCTGTATTTTATGGTTTAATACAATACAATTAAATATGTATCCTAATGCGCCTTTAATTTTGTTTGCTCTGAATGCCAAAATTTTCCTACATAATAATAATAATAATAATATTTTTTGGTCGCAGGTAAACATGATGTACTGGACAGAACACTGATTATATGTCAAAACAAATGCTGACTAAACTAGTTTCTCTATACTATATAAAATTTTTACCAGTGTGGAGCTGTGATTTCGTTGAATTTTAGGCCCTGGATAGTATGCTCAAAACCTCGTGCTTAATCTCTCTGACTCAAATAATGCTCGAAACCTAATTCAGACTAGCAATACAGCGTGCTCAAAACCTCAAATCATTTTTATAACTTCATATTTACGCAAATTAAAATTCAGATCGCGCTTAGGTACTCATACTTATTCTCAGGCACTCTTGTATCGCTCTCAAAACTCAAAGTGCACTTACTAAGTAAAAATACAAAATTTCCATCAGAAGCTCATATCACAGTCTTCTTTTAACTTCTTCAAGAACAAAATCTTACACTTGTTTGCGCTAACTTATTTTTTCTCACTACAAGCTTACAATTTTCACTTTACAATTGTTTTTCGTATACTTTGATCTAGTTGATTTTGTGGTGATGTATTCGTCTTGTTACACAGCTTTAACTCATCCATTATATAAATAAATATATATTATAAAAATCTTCAAAGTAAAAGTTAATGACAAAATGATGAAAACACAAAAGAGTAAACGAAAGAAAATTAAAAAAAAAAATCCTAAATTACTTCCAGAATGTATAATAATTGCAAATAAAACAGTTTTACCATTGCACTCGTAAAGCTATGTTTACACTACTCATTCTCCATATAGAAGACTTTCTGATTATATTGGTGTTTGCTCTCTGGCAGTGGAGAAAACCACTGTTTTCCCATTCGTGCTCGTCGGTGAAGCCACATGCTGGCACAGTTTGGATATTAATTCAAAACAGACCATGTAATTATGAACTCAATTATAAAGGAGATAATCTAATTTTGTTCTTTGCTCAAGCACCAAAATATTAAAATTTCTTGCCAAGTTAGATGTTGATTCAAATAAAGGACAAATTCCAGGTTTCTTCTAAGTGAGATACCTTAAAAACTTAGATTGAATTCTTTTAATTAGTGTTGAATGTGACTGGACGTAAGCATTTCAAATTACAACACGTATTGTAGTTTTGAGCGTACATACCTAATCTAATATTATTAGTGCCATGTCATTGTTAAAATATTGACTTCATTTAAGCCCCTCGTACACGATTCAATAAACATTGAATCAAATTCTTGAACAAGCAGTTGGATGAGTGCGTACACGATCCAACTGGAATAATCAAAGGGTTGTATTCAAGTAATGTTGAAAGTGCTTGGATGGTGCTCGTACACGATTCGATAAGTTGAGCGGAAGTGTGAAGGAGCCAAGAGCACACGAGTCGATTTGCTCTTTCTGCGTCGAATGCGGGAACATTGAGTGAATGTTAAACATGATATGCGTCGCTTTTAATAAAATAATAATCTGATTAACGGCTGCGATTCCGTAGTTGGTGATGCCTCGAACATCGACTTTTTATTGCTTTATTCAAAACTCTTTTCAATTCTTATAAGTTTTTATTTATTTCCGGTTACACGCACTTCTATAAACATCTAACGACAACTAACAATCCAAAGTGAAAATCCATATTTTATTATTATTTCGTTATATACGCACTCCAGTTGATCAAGATAGCGCCATGTGGAGGCATACTAATCGTGACACTTCGTGTCGGAATAGATTTATTTGCGTTCATTACTACATGCAGATTGTAGGGATGCGGTGGAATATTAATAGCATTATGTCGTATTACGAATAGCACATTATTTGCTACAAAAATCATGGCCACAATGTTGAATAAGCAAAGGCGGGTTAAAGAAGGTTAGATTTTTTATTATATGCGATGCATGGTTTAATGTGCTCGCTCACCAACGTGGAAGCAGCCAAGTAGTTCCAAGTACTTTTCGCTATTCATGCACGGTTTATGTGCTTGCCCACCAACGTGGAAGCAGTCAAGTAGTTCCAAGTACTTTTCGCTATTTCACTCTAATTTAATACTTCCATGACTCGAAGCTTTGTTATATTTTAAGTTACAACACTTTCACATACGTTGGAAAAGATTACATTGTTTTGTGTCGTATAGTAAAGTGTACCCAGATACTTCTATGTTTAGCAGCTTTGAACTTCCTACATACAGTAAATAAAAACTCGACTTTTCCACATAAATTATTAGCAACTCAGTGGTACTTTAAATATTAATATCTTTGCTTCTAAATACAATACAAACTTTATTAGGAATTATAGTAAACCGTCTGTATCAATTTCTATTGGAATAGTGATTGTACAAAAACTACAGAAGAAACATCAGGTACACTTTACCTCAGCAAGATGCGATGGAATTTCTTGTAGCCATACTTTATTTTATTTGATTTTGATTTTCTGATAATATCTTTATTTCGCATCATAAAAACAAGGCTTTAAAAATTCCCTGCTCCATGTTAACATCTTAATTTTTGCATTCCGATTTCCGGAAGTACAGTTGTCACGTGTTCAAGTCACCAGCGATGTGATTGGTAGATCAGTGCGTTGAATTCAATAAAAATAGGACAGGTTCTAAATAGGACGAATTGGATGAGAAGACTTGAATTCAAGAGATTTCCTGTGTGGAGTCTCTGACTCGTGACGTCATTTTCATCCAATTGCTTGTTCAACGCTCTTGTTCAAGCTTTATTGAATCGTGTACGAGGGGCTTTATTCATCCAACAACATAGATTTCTGAATGCTTCATTGACCACTGATATGTACTTCAAATGGTAGCTTATAGGATCGAATATTACTCCAAAATCTTTAATTGTATCAGGTTTCTCTATCGTAAGATGTCGAATAAATACGTACATTTATAAGGAGTGTTAATATACGTGAGAAAAATAGATTTTCATTTGTTAATGTTTAGTAAAAGTGTATTACCATCATCATACCGACGCAATACACTATGCATGTCTTCCTGAAATAGTTTGAAATCACCAAGGGATTCAATTCTTGCGTATATTTTAAGTCATCAGTGCTTAGAAGATTTATCGCAATCGGGAAGGTCGTTAATGAATAGTAGGAAAGTAAAGGTTCACGGTTCGAACTTAGGCACCCAGGATATCGCAGTATTGATTCGAGTTAATTATTTATAGAACTATTAGATTTCTATATTTTAGGTACGACGTAAAAGAAATTATCAAAGGAGGGAAAAATTTAAAATAAAGATTTTTACGAAGTTGTTTATCATGATCAACAGTATCAAACGCTCGAGAAAAATCCAGGTAGAAACATAAACCTGACCTTTATTGCCGAGTTTCCTTACTATTAAGTCCGTACGAGTTACTAATTTTGATATAGTAAATATAATTGACATGAAACCGTGTTGATAAGACGATATGGCTGATATTACATGGTTAAAAACCCGATGATGTATGAGGATTTCCAATACTTTTGAAAAACAACACAGAAGTGCAAACTGTTGACAATTTGTTAAGTCTCTAGCGTTGTTCGATTTAAAAATGGAGCCTTTTTCCACTTCTCCGGGAATATACAAGTGCGCAAGGAAAGATTAAATATGATAGGTAGATAATACTTTAAAATAATGAACATCATTTTACTATGTATATGATATGTCTTTCCATATTCATTTCTTAATCGCTTCTTCAAGTTCTGATAATTCAATTTGAACTAAGAATATCGCGCTATCGATTCATAGAATCATTATCACTAAATTCAACAATGTCATATTAAGCTATCATTGATTTAAAGAATAATTGAGTAAAGGAATTGGCGATTTCATGGTTACCAAAGTCGGAACCTACTTTTAATAAATTGATGGAATTACTGGAATCGGTTTCTATACTTTGTTCATAATTCAAAAGTAACTATTTACCTATACGTCATGTCTCTTTTGATCTCGTTCCGTAGCCTACAAAATTATGTATAATTTAATTGCAATTATGTTTATTAAAAGAATCTTTTAAAAATTGTTTACCAAATGGAAATTGTTGATGGTGTTACATTTTCATATTTGGTAATAAGATAGAATAAATAGCACTAAAATTGAAGAGAATGTGAGGGAAGAGATATAAAAATAATTTATATTAGTTTTTAAATATTATACAGAATGTTGATTGTTATATTTCTTTTTCTTCTTTTTTTTACAGAACATAACGAGCCACCGAGACTACCAGGCCCCGTACGCTGTACTCTGCGGAAACACAAACCCAACCGGAAACCCAGAACGCCGTTCACGACACAACAGTTATTGGCATTGGAAAAGAAATTTCGGGAGAAGCAATATTTATCAATAGCCGAGCGAGCAGAGTTCTCATCATCGCTTCATTTAACAGAGACTCAAGTGAAAATATGGTTCCAAAATCGACGAGCTAAAGCCAAAAGACTACAAGAAGCAGAATTGGAAAAGCTTAGATTAAGTGCAAGACCCCTTTTACCGCCTTCATTCGGACTGTTTCCTGGAATGCCGCCATTTTTCTCTACAAATGGCGGAACGTTAGTTCGCCCTCCAATTTCCCCTCTCGTATCTACCTGTAGTGGACTTTATACGTCCAGTAGTCATCTTAGTGCTTCAATTGCAAATTCTTTACACCATTAAAGAAAACAGAAAACAAAAGAAAATCGTTAGCCAATTATGGAAAATACTACCATTAAAAAAAGTTCTTCATCCCATGGTGATCCTGCCAGAAAGAAAGAAACTCAGTGTGATCAAAGCTAGAAATCAGAAACTACTCTGGAAGATATTGTCTAAACTTTTCCGTATGTTAATATAATGTTCCTTAAAATGTTTAACTTGAAAGGAAAAGATCTAGAGAACATATCTGTATATCTGATCAAAAGTCAGTGCGCCCTTACTATTTTTCGAATCGTAGAAATAACAGAAGGGCCAAGAATAATGTTACAATATTAAGCTCGAAATTGTCTAGTAGTAATTGAAATACAAATGCTAAACATTGTTATAAATTTGTTTCTCAATTATAAAATAATTTAATTATTATTTATTGACAAAGTAAAGCTTTAACATGATTATTACTTATTGCTAACATATATGAAGTTAGAATGTTAATTTTTTTCAAGACACAACAAATTTCGTTTGAATTTTTTAAACCTCTTCAGGTTGATAATTTTTATTTACACAGAATCACTTTATTACAGCTTAATCTTTATATTGTTTGTAAATTAAAATTTTTGTTCTCTTTTATTTATTACTTATCCTTATTTTAATCACAATTTTCCACGCCGGATTTAAGTTTACACAATTGTTGTCTTTGCCTAAATCCAGAGTGGAAACATCTGATTAAAATAAGGGCAAAAAATAAATAAAAGAGATCAAGAATTAAAATCTACAAGAAATTAAAATAAAGATTAAGCTGTAATGAAGCGACTTTGTGTAAACAAAAATTATCAACCTGAAGTTGTTTGAGATAATCAAACGAAACATTGTTGTTTCTTGAAGCAAGCTTACATTATAACTTCATGTATATGGAGAACAATATTATATTGTTAAAGATATGCTTCATCGTTTAATGATGATTTAGAATTTGACGTAAGAAAATATATAATTTAAACATTGTTGGTTCCGGAATTAGGTACTTTGTATACATGAATTAGTTCCAAAGAAGTCCTATTACTGTTGTCAGATTTTAAATTATAGTTTAGTTCTTTTGAACTATGGCCTCTGACAGGTATTATCGTGGTAAAGGTTAGGTAGCTACTATTTTAAATGCAAATTTATTTTGTGGTTTCATAACGTCCATAATATCTTATCCCCTTCAATAAAAAATAATCTGGAACACTTATGGAGCAGCCTGTTACACAAATGAAATTATTAGATTACTTGGAGCTTAAAGTTGTGAACATTTTTGTCTATCCTTTTTTTTAAAAAAAATCGAAAAATAATAAATGAGCGTTTTAGCAAACTTTGATTGACCTCAACAGTTAATGTTAGTTTGTTTTTATGCAGCCTGATTAATATTGGTATCATTAATAGTTATAGTGTAAAGTGATAACTTGAATTATTTTCTATCAATTTTGCTATAATTTAAATTTGGTAAAAAATTATCATAGAATAAAACGGAAGTAATAGTCTACTTCTAGTATTTATTCAAGAACGAAAAGATAGGTTTTTTAATTTTTTAATTTTAACTGAGTATTTTCAGTTAAATTTTATTTCTGGTTGTCTTCTAGCAGTAGCTTAATACTCACTGGGATGACAAAATTTTTGAATAACGAAGAAAAGATGACATGTTTTCCCTTTTACTTAAAAATGGAAATATTTGTCAAATTTGGCTGAATTCTTAGCTATGTTTAACACAAGCCTAACAAGACGATAGCAAAAGATTATGAGACAAAAATGTAATTAATAAACACTGAAATAATTTAAAAAACATAACCGTATGCGTAGTGTATTAAAGTAAAAGTACAAATCATCATAAAATGACCTGATTATCCACACTAGTAGCAGCAGCCTTTAGCATAAAATTTATTCTTGAAAATTATATGTGAATTTTCTCCATCACTATAATTTAAATCTCATTTGTTGTTCACATTTTGTTGCATCAGTTTACTGTTATATTGTTTTTCAACAAACCTAGAGTTATTAATACCTCAGATAATTGAGCAAGTCGCTGAGAAAGAGAGCTAAAGCACAAAAACAATAAACATGTTATTACCTCTTCTTACCATTCGTTTTACATCGATCTTCAGTTCATTTTTCAGTTATAAAACTTCCTTAGATTACTCGGAAATAAATAATTTATTCATCGGATATTCTTTTATTCGATTATTCAGAATTTCGTTTATTAAATTATTGAGATGTCATATTAATCGGATTCTACTCATCTATGTTTGTATTATGTCCAAAAATTGTCCTTTCTAAATGACCAGGGAAAGGGTTAGTATTTACAGTAAACAAAACTATATATAATTTCAATGTCAATATTTGAATATTGTCCCTGTTTTTTGTCGTAGAAATAAACTCTCCATAATGTTCAAAATTCTTCACATAACAATGCCTAATCTGTATGAGATTTTTATATCCTCATAG
Organism: Lepisma saccharinum; assembly: GCA_022664845.1. Lineage (NCBI taxonomy): Eukaryota > Metazoa > Arthropoda > Insecta > Zygentoma > Lepismatidae > Lepisma > Lepisma saccharinum. Next base: position 16,220 of record JAGDQP010005754.1, on the reverse strand, counting down.
AAAAGTATGTGAATTTCCCCTTCTGGACATTCGGATAAAGCTATCAGAACCTAGAGTTGGAATTTTTTTTGGTCACCCAACTCAAGATCTATATTTTTCTTTTTTGTTTTTATGGTAATAATTCGTAAATGAACAACAGGATTTATTTAAAAAAAAAAGGGCTGTTGATCACAAATTCCGTAACGTGGTAGCACCTGAAGTTCTGCTTGGTGTGCTGCCCTCTGAAATACTTATCCTGTACTATATCGAGAGATAGCTGTTGATACATCGTATCTACAATTATTTTTGTCACCTAAAGTTGTTATCTTTTTATTGACTTCCCACTTGAAACTTAGTGAATAATAAAGGTCCATTTTACCTCTACGTTCATTTGATACGAGGTTTCAACTGGAAAGTCCGCCAATTTTTCTCGTTTCAATAAAAAGATAACTACACTTCCGGTGACAAAACTTGTAGATACGAGGTATAAACAGCTAACCTTCGATTTAGTACAGGATAAGTATTTCAGAGGGCAGCACACCAAGCAAAACTTCAGGTGCTACCACGTTACGGAATGTGTGATCAACAGCGAATCAGTTTTAATTATTGTCAGCTAATCGTGGCGATTTTTTTTTCTTTCATTGGTAACATATTTGCTTTGTGCTGTTATTAATTTGTGCTAATTCTCAACGAAACTTTAATTTTAGTGAATTTAAAAAAAAAGTGTAATAAAATCGTTTCGGAAATAATTTGGTTTCTTTCCTACACTGCAAAAATTTATTGGTGTTTGTTGACACCCCAAAAGGAGTAATGGAACACCTCTACCTCTACACCAATTCCAGTGTTAGGTAACACTATCCGGGGTGTCCGGAACACCGTTTCAGGAACACCTCTACCAGTGTTGAGTAACACCTTTACCCGTGTTAAAGTGCACGGCTATAAGTGTTAGGGAACGTCTTCAGTGGTGTTGATTGACACTCCTAACAGTACAATTTTAACGGTAACGGTGTTTCTAACCAGTAAAGGTGTTTGTCAACACCAGGAACGGTGTTCCTGACACTCCGAAGGTGTTACCCAACACTGGAATTGGTGTAGAGGTAGGTGTTCTATTACCCCTTTTCGGTTGATAATAAACACTAATATTTTTTTTTTTACTGTGTAGAATGATGTAAAAATTCGTAGCATTTTTAGTGTACATTGAACCAAGGAATATTTAACCCATAATTTAATGGCCCTATTTCAAAAACGGACTAACTCAAGATTTTCTTTCTGTAATCTCAGTTACGAATTAGCTCGCTTAAGACGTGAAAACATCCAGTTGTCTTTTTATTTCTATGTATGAATATATTTTCTTACTTTAAGAACTGTATACTAGTTTATAAAATAGAAATCGTTCTCTCAAATGTTCTTAAATTATATAATTAAAAAGTTTGTCTAATTTGATCCGTTACTATTTTGATGGTTGTTTGAAATATGACGTATATAATTCAAGAGGTTGAAATTCGAATGATTATTGTGAGAATCATTCACACTCTTTAAATCAGCTCTTCCATTTTGTTAAATATATTTCTTTTTTTAAATAAGGGATTTACCCTGTATTGAATACTAGCTATACGAAATCTTAAAACTGTTGTACAAACCTAACTGAAACAGAAAAAAAACTTGTATTACTTAAGACAGAAAAAAAAAAACATGTAGTTGAAATTCACTTAGTTACAATTACATTTGTTCTATAAATCTTAATTATTGAATCAATGCTAAACAGTTTTGTGGTCAGAAAAAATCTTAACTGACATTCGCACATTTTATTAGCTTACCAGTGTCTTCATTAGACTTCTCTTATCTCCACGAGTCTGATGAACGTACTGATATCGTGCTGAATGTTTATACTTTTTTCTAGCCCTGACTATGATAGAAAAGAATAACAAATTCCTTTATCTCAGAGTCATAGAAAATATCCGTTGGATGCCATTTCTACGTCATACAAGTTGCACAATATGGTATTCCAAATTTTGATCTTACCTCGTATATTTGATCAGAGTTGCCAGACTGAGTAAAATTTTTGGACAGACAAAATTATTCAGCAATCATTTTCTATGAATTTGGATATTCATTCTGCTTTGTTAGTTTTTGTGTGTCAATATTTAATTATCTTTTCTAGATTTATTTCCTTGTTTTATCTTCGAAAATTATAGTGAGGGGAAATGACATTAAAAATTGTGAAAGAACACATTGGAAAATTGTTGGAGAATTCTACCACATATCGTGATATGACTTTCTCTTTTTTTTTAAAAAAGGTGGAGTAGTTGTTATGTAACCTTGTCTCATGTAGTGATAAGGTTTTGACGATAAGCAGAAGATTGTTTTACGCTACATACCTTACTGCTGTTGTGAAAATTTTACTACCTAACTAGTGGCATTATAAGCAGTAAATACAAACATTCAGAGCTTTCTGTTGATGAATTTTATAGCCTACTTCTCAAATTATGCAATATTAATTTTGTTTTTCCCGAAATTTTCTAAAACCGACAAAAGAAAAACGAGAACTGGCAACCGTGAAAAGACCAGAAATCGTTCTTCAAATTTGCTATATATGTATTATTTTTATTTGTGCCATAATAATATTACTTTTGAGTGCGGGTTATTTTCTATTATCAATAGGTGTACTTCTTTACAAACAAAATATGTATACCAAGGGACAAAAACAGGTGTAAGCCTATAAAGGATTACCAAGTCCACGTTTGGCAGGATCAGGATTTTTAACTTAGTGAAAATGAATCTGATGTAATTCACTGCGTGTATGAGTGTGGTTGATTATTATTCTAAGTCATGTACATCATTACAGACAAAAAAAAATAAACTTTTATTGAAGAAAAAGGAAACAAAGTTATAAGATGAGCAACAATATGAAATTATTTGTTAGTAAAAGAAAATAATAAAAAAGAGATTGTAAATAAATGAAGTTATAATGGCAATTATTAATTAAAACAAAACGAAAGTGTATTCGTTGAATATTGTCCAACATTTGTGCTTTGTGTAATATTGAACATTCTTTTCTGTTGTACATTTATTATTATTATTATTATCATCTTCATCAGTGTCGTGATAAAAAAATGTTTATAATAAAATGAAGCAAAAGTTTTTACATATTTTTATTCGATATTGTCTTCATCCCAGTTTCAGTAGATCGTAATGGTAAGTAGTATGTATCTCAGGTCGGAGGAAATAGAGGCAAAGCATGTTCGAGAAGTTGATGAAAGCGTGCACGACTGATAATTGAAGCCAGTGAACTATTGCTGGAGGGAGGAACCAAGGATGGGGAAAATTATGCGCAAGCGTGTGCGCTGTAGTCATTCAGTATCGTCTGCTGTGAAGCTTAACAGCTCTCTCTGAATTTGGATTAAATCTAGTTTTAAGGCCTTTAGGCAATTTTGGCTCAGGACAGATGGATGATGATGGGATGGATTGGTAGAACGAAGAAAGTGGGAGGAAACGGGATAACCCTGAAAAAAACCACGCACACAAAGTCCACATGGCATGAGCAGGAATCAATCATACGACTCCTAGCACCAGAGGTAAGCGTTCTACCAATTGAGCCACCGCGGCCCCTATGCTATCTCTCTCTAGCACTTTGTTGTTTTCACACAAAAGTACAAGCAGAAATACTTTCACAACCTTTAATTAATAACATTTCAACATGTCTTATTACACTTAAAAGAAGAAAAGAAACATCTGCACTTTTTTTTTTAAATTGCGAATGTACATCCTTCCTTCCTTCCAGGACTCGAACTTGGCATCTTTGGTTTACTGTTTCCGAAGATACCCGAAGTTGAAATTAGAGAATTTTCAGCTGAAAAGTGCCGTAATCAATGCGGTCATCCTTTTTGGAATAAGGTGTACATGGTTTTTTTTTTTAATTGTCCTTTAATAAAACTCCGGAAAGATTAGAATCCTGAATTATGCTCAATATGTTTGAGCAGTATATTGAGTATGTTGTTTGTGTTCTCGTAGTATTCATGAAGAGTTAATTGTGTAAGTAAAATTGTAATAGTTGACTTACTTGAATAAAAAAGTGGTAAAAACAGTCGACTCCTGGTCGTGGGTTCAAATCTCACCGTCGAATATAATTTATTAATTTTATTGTTTGTTGCAAAATCAGTGATGAAATGACACTGTGTATGCATCGTACTGGAACTCGGTAGTTATTGTGGGAAATGAGAAGGGTGAACGCAAGTTGATATACACCTGCGTGCAAACGAGGATGCAAAATCATGCCCTAGATATGTGTACCTATGTAAGAATTGTGCAAGACGTGAAACTTAGAAACAAATACAGAGAAAAGTGTGTTTAATAGTGAACATGCCGAAGAACAACGAAATGATGGAAGCAAAAGCATGCATTACAGTACGAGCAATTGATAAATGACGAGTGGACACAGTCTATGCATGATTGGACATCTTGCGGAAAGCACTGCTACACAGGGGTGCGAAATGTTCCAGGATGCCTGTCGTAGTAGTCACAAGCATACCATGACTACAATAGAAAAGGCTTGAACACAGGATTCGTAAATTGATTATATATCAACGACAATGCACAAGATGTTTCTATGTCGGTACAAAACGAAATAAATATGATGTGCTAGTATGAAGGAATTGATCTTACGATAGAATGACCTGAAAATTCTGAAGATGTCCAGTGGTTGCATATAGGGCGTAGCACCGAGGGGAATATTAGTATCAAACTAATTTCCCAAGCATGGTCTTCGCTTTGCTGGTTAACGGCTATCAGTTCGTATACAAAACTGTTTCAACCAACAGAAAAAGGTAAATAGGAGTCAACGGTGGGATTTGAATCCAAGACCCCACGCACGCTCCGGAGTCGGCTATATTCAGCACTCGGCCACACCTTCACTCTTACTTTTATCTTTGACCTGCTGGCTGAGGAGTTAAGACATTGGATAGCTGGTTGGAAGGTATTGGGTTTACATCTCACCTAGTTTTAGTTTTTTTTACTCTTTATCATTCATAAGTATATTACATTTATTTTATACTACTTATAAATAAATGCTACCTTTTGAATCTGTATACCTTTTTATCATTTTATTGCGTCGTTTTTGTGTTCAGAAGATGAAAAGTTGAATGAACAGATGGAATTTCTCCTAAAAAAAATGTCTACATTCCCATTGACATGAGCTACCATAAATCCCATCGTTTTCGAGCGGAAATTTTTCATCTTTTTCATCAAATCGAGCGGAATTTTGCTCTTTTGATTTAGTGTATGTAGACACGAGATAACTTTTTGCCAAAGTTCAAAAGTAAACATGGCTTTATAACCTCAAATTGAGTATAATTTGTTCTTGTAGGATTTTTGATCACTGTTTTTCTATGCTTCATAGCCTGTGTTATGATTATTGATTCCACCAGGATTTTCAGTTTGGTGGGTGTAAAGTTAAAATTGGGAATTTTGCATGGTTTCTATCGATTTTCGATCACCTGTCGATTTTCTAGTTGTGTGACACAGAGGTGGTATGGCGGAATCACTGGTGATGATCTAAAGTGTGTAAGTATTCATTAAATCAAGACAATATGAACAGACAATTTTGTTCTATATACGAAAGAGTAAATACGTTATGTCACAAAACACTTAGGTGCAACAAAAATTCTATTGCCAAATTTGAAATCAGCACCCCCAAATTAGTAACGAAAAGAGAAATTTCTTCATCTTACGGGAAAATGTTTTAAATGTTCTCTTGTGTAATTACCGGATCTGGATTGAACTCGACGGCAGGCCATATTAATTTACATGTTCGCTTGATTTCGTTAATTACATCCCTTACGTAGCTTTTAGTGTTATAATTGGCAGCGTAACGTATTTCTTTGAGCTCGTCCTGTTATTGAAGTTGAAATGCAATTTTGAATTATTTCTGTGATATTGACATTTTTTCATCTGTTTTATTCAAAACTAAAGTTTGAAAAAGTGAATAGTCATATGAAGAGACTTGAACCGAGGACCTCAGATTCTAGTCTGATGCTCTCATTTCCACGCATTATTCCATTACGCCACACAGAACGCTACAGTTTGGCAAAATTACCGTATATTTTACCAATTTAAAGTTACATTGTGTTGTTTTTCTCTTTATTAGAGTGTGTATTTTTAATTTTTGTAACTTTAGTGGGTGTAATGTTTATTATTATTTACTGAAGTTCTTTTTTGTTTTTGGAGTTCATGCTTTTCGCCGATGAAAAAAGTTCCAGACATTCAAATTTATGATTGATTACAATAATCTCGTGATGTAAAGAGTTCTGTTGCCTTATCCAGGATTGGAGAAGGATCTAAAACGTGTACATGGTTTCAAACTAGGTGCATGTCTCTCTCTTCATAGGTCCCCCCAATTACTGCATATGTATATTCCCAAAGGAACGAAAGGGGAACAGATATTGCTTACTTGTCCAGAACTGATTAAACGCAACATTTCGTGTATGGTGTATTGTCTACCTTCACTTCGTTGCATTTCAGGAACTTTATTCGTTCGCTGTACTATCATGGCCAATATAATGTTTACATGACTTTATTATACACGATTTTTCTCTAAGACTAGAAGGTAGGCCATACAACTGACGTAGAGTGGGCGGTGTGTGATTGTGTGAGAGTGTGTGAGTGAGCGAGCAAGAGTTGGAATTTTCTTTTCTTTAACAGAAAACATTTTCACATGTCCTGAGTTCTGGAAAGATATTTATGATTTCTTGTAGTATGTAGCAAATAATAATATTAAAAAAAAAACTTAAACAAATCGCATTTCAAACACCAAAACAGGAAACCTAACACCATTTTTATTTTAGGTGGGCCACTAGTTGAAGTGTACTGAAAAGTTTAATTAAAATTGTCCAATAGAAATGATCCTTACCGAACATGGAGAAACAAAAATGAATTTTAAAACCCATGGTTTCTTTCTTTTTTTCTTTCTTAATGAATTCCATAGAACACTAACGTTATGCATGAAAAACAAGAGAAAAGGTCTGTTTCTATCAGCTCTGAAAAATAGGGCACGATGCACGATATTTATGCTTTATAATTTATGATATTATGTTGTTATTTACGTTATTTTGTGTGTGCGTGCCTATGAGATTGTGTGTGCGTGCATGTGATAAACATCGAAACGAGTATGCTTTCATCCGAGCGCCATACCTTACTTGGTAGAACGTTGGTTTCGTATTCGGGAGGGCCTCGGTTCGGTACCAGCGGTTGACTGTCCTGACTTAGGTTTTCCCAGTATTTTCCTCAGCCACGCTAGGCATGTACCGGGATGGTACATTTCGCATAAAAAAATGCGACAGTGAACGCCGTGCAGCTAGGCAACCCAAATGGCACCTACCTATCCCATAATCGTGTCTGGTAAACAGAGCCCAATCTTTTTCCTTCCCTCGTCTCGCCCATACTAAAATCAGCAAACATCATGAGCACATTTTTTTTTCAAAATAGACATGTATTAGAATGTATAAAATGAAAGAATAAAAGCGATACGAAACAATATACGTAAGTTGATGGAGGGAGAAATTTAAACACACACAACGAAAAATCGAAACTGAAGGATGTCTTTAGGCAGAGGCAGAGAAATGAAAGAGAGAGAGAGAGAGAGAGAGAAGAAGAAGAAGAAGAAGAAGAAGAAGAAGAAGAAAGAGTACAGATAAAAATATGGAATTTAAATGTAGTAAAAAAACTAACATTATAAATTGCAGTGTACACAAATCTAACAGCAAGATAGAAGTGACTTTTGGATTTTATATTTTTTTTAGGGCTATTCGAATATATAAAGGGCGCTTGAAAATTCATTTAGTCACTTTCAAAATTGCGACCAAACTTGATGGTCAGATTAAATACTCATGATTTCCAGTGGAACTGCAGAGTTATGAGACACATCTAGGATGATGTCAAAAGTGCAACACACATGCTTTGTTTGCGCGTGCTTCGGTTGCAAATTCGGTGGGGCTCTTTGAACGTACTGGTTCGGAATACATTGTAGATTCCGCCAGGATTTTCAGTTTAGGGGGTGCAAAGTCAAAATTGGCAGAATGTAGGTAGCTTTGCAATGTTTCTATCAAATTTTGACCTCGAAAAAATGTTAAAGTTTGGGATACTCTCGAGGATTTGGGGTTGACACACCCCACAGAGACCGGGGTCTGGCCGAATTACTGCTTGTAACAAACCCAGTAGATACCGTAGGTCATACCTTCCATTCCAGATTACTAATGTAAATTGAGCATACAAAGAACATGAATTTATGGTAATTTTTCAGCTTAATTTCTATCAGAAAGAGCCAAGATTATAATTCCAAACTGTATCAAAATGAAAAGTTCCAAATGTTCAAAAGCAATATTGGCATGTTCCTATAGGCATAGCAGACATTACATGTTGCATATCTCAAAAGTGAAAAAGGGAACACATTGAATATTATGTTGATAAATTAAATTATAGGATGGAAACGAATTATTTGCCAAATTAATATAAAAATAATTATTCTCTTGAAATAGCGAAAAAAGGGGACCATTTTCTACTCATATCTTAAAATGTATTTGTTCCGAACATGTCACTCTAGATTCCACCTATTGTGAATATAATATTTTAATAATTACAACACTAATGAACTAGTGTGTATGACAATTCGCACAGATGGAATGAACACGGCAGAGCTGAAACGGGTCATCGGCTGTCAGGGGATGCTGGTTAGGTTTTGGACTGTGTCATCAGGTTTAAGATTCTAACGCATTCTGAAGCGGTGATTCGATGTAGATCTGATAACGCGTAGGATGAAGGAGAGATTTTAATTATTTTATTGCGTTTGAACAGTATTTGTTTCAGGGGTGACCAGGATCGGAGATGTTACCCCGCGAACACGAAAAATACAACGTCGAAATTTCCAGTTGAATAGATTATCCAGACCGGGTAATTGGGTTACCGGGTCACTTATGTTTGGGTCAGGCTCTATCACCGGGTCATCGAAAGTGGCTCGGATTTAGCTGTGGAACACGCACAAACGGAGAGAGTGTGTGTAAAGTAAGAGAAAAAATAAAGATAAATAGATAGAAAGAAGAAGAAGAGAAAGACGCAGCGAAGACATGATAACAATATATCAAGAAAGAGAGAAAGACCAATGAAAAACATGAAAAGTATATTATAATTATGCTAAACAACACACATACTGTTTACTGGGATTCTGACCAGTGTTGCTTCGTAAGTTTCCACAACGGAGATAAATCTCTGTTTGAATACTTCACTGTATGCGAAAAAGAAACTGACTAATGGGGAATCGAACCCAGGTTTTCAAATTATAAGTCCAGCACGATAGCAATACTCCACAGGTGTCTCTATCCTAAACGTGCTTAACAAATGCTATAGTGTTTATTTCTAAGAATAATAACATGAAAAGTGGATACTTCAGGTCAAAGATTTGTTTTTAACTGTCCTGGTAACCCCTTGAGACTGGATTTGGACTTTCCCAACCAACGTTGGTAAATCGTCTTCCTCTCTATAGTCACTCAGGTATTTGATTCCACAGTCTGAAGGATTCTCCGTTTTGTATGAGAAGATATGATTAGATTCTTCACGACCGCTTTGTAAAAAAACTTGGCTTAAACAGGGTCTGAAGATACGTTGGTTTGCTTTGGTATTTGAAATTCCAGCACTTTTCCTCTACTCCATCTGACCAACTACAGGCAGAAGCCATGAATTACTAAGTTTATCTTTGGAAATAGCCAACTTCGTCCTGTAAGTTGTTTAAACCAAAGTGCAAGCTAAAATGTCTTTATTCAATGGCTTATAGACAAATTAGTGCCCACTAATATCGGAAATGACAAAAAATCCAGGAAAAATGAAAGAAACAATAACAGCTTATGCAGTTTCTTTGGGCCATGGAAGTTCAAAGTCACGATTATAGGAATAAGTATTATTATTATTATTATTATTATTATTATTATTATTAGCATTGCTGTTGTTGTTGTTGCAGTAAAACGTCCGATAACTGACAGTTTTATATTCCCTGTAGAACAGCATTGAATATTATGGAAGTAAACTCTGTCAATAGTGTACTATGTGAAAAAGAGCACTGACAGCTTGATAATGTTGTCTTTTAAAGTAAAAACCTCTCTATAGCGGAACTTTCTGCATGAAATAGATTTTCAGATGTGTGTAATTTTCCTATCAGGAAGATAAATTATGACTTTATTTCCAATACCCCCTCCAATACAATTATTGAACATCTTCAGTAACAATATTTTTACAAAGTGCCTAAATGAGTTCACGAGCCCCGAAGCATGTCACAAGTTCTGGCAAAGTGGGATGTTGTTTTTCGCACGAATCACTTAACCTGGCTCCCGTCTAAGAAGAGACCACATAGAAACAATGTGTAATAAAAAGTTAACAGCACGTTGGCGTATGCACGCCCCTAACGGGGGGCTGCGTCCTTGTACAGTGTCGTCTGCCCGGCGATCACCAGAAGTAATTTTCTTGTTTGTAATAAGCGGATTTGTATGTATACATACATTAAGTGGCTCACATAAGCTGATGCTTGTGTGTGAGCCAGCATCAGCTTATGTGAGTCATTTAATTCTGTATAAAAAGACATGTAAATCAAAAGAGAGAAAAATAAATTCAAATTCATGACTTTTTCTACAGTTGCTTACAAGTCCCTGAAGGTTTTATGCTGAGAATAATTTTCCTAAAGTAAATTGTAATCCCCCTTTCGGGAATTCAAACTCAAAGTGAATCTCGCTTATGGGAAAAGCAATGTTTATTCAGAAGACCACTTTTGCTTGTCTAATTTTATTAATTTAGTACCAAGAAATTAAGTCAGACACCGATTTCTGTTTATAAAATATTGTAGCATCCCTCGATCTCGATTTACTTCACTTTTTAATTTGGACCACCTAAAGGGGTTTAAAATTTTGTTTTGCAAAATTATTTTCACAGTGTCGAAATTGGGTTTTGTGAGCAATTGTAGCAAATTTACAGCTTTAACCGGTCTGTTTCTTAGTTACACGAATTAATAAAAGTAAATATAAAGCTATTCTATATGCGATACACACGGACCGTGAACGACACATGGAGGATGTGGAGGTAGCATTCCACATATTCTAGACCTACGGTACGAAGTCAGGTGGAGTGATCAGTCCCACGATCGACCGCCTTTATCTTCCCAAGGACACTCTGGTACTCAGTTTAATAGGAGGCTGGGTACACCACAGAGCGCCAGGCATGGAAGGATGGGTACCTAACTTTTGACTGAAAATGTATCACAAAAATTGAACAGGATATTTTGAAACTGGTTAAATCAAAATAGAACCAAAATTTGCGCTAACCTAGTAAACTTTTGCAATCGGTCGTTATGTTTTAAATATTTACGTCCTTTTTTTTATTTTCTGTAATATCAGTTTCAGTTAGGGTTTTTATTCTATCTTGTGGAAACTGTATTAATGTCTTTGCTTAGACTATGTGATTGGGTTTAAAATGTGCTTTTTTTTTTTGTTCTATGTGATTGGGTTTATATATATTTATGTCATGTGTCTAATTTCTCTTATTTCCTTATGTAATGGAAGACTGTAAATAGGGATTAGCCTGTTGTTTTCCTAATAAATAAATAAATAAGAATAACTCACACGTCTCTTGCAATTTATTATTAAATGATGCTCGTGGATGTAATCATTATTGATAAAGTTTTGAACCAAGCTTCTGGAGTTCTAAAAATATATATATAAAAATTGAAGTGAGTTTGCAGTTTGTTTGCAGTTTAGATCAGAGATGGCAGCATAAGATGTCAATTGGTTAAATTGTTTTGCAGTACGAGTGGTGGTTCATTTTTATATTCTAGTTGCTACAGAAAAGGAAATATAAATACTGTGCCTTATTTTGTTGAAGTATCAAAATCCTTAAGACGAAAAATGGAATAATTAAAAGTAAAAATTTACATAGACGTGATAGCTTAAATAGGGATACCTGCTAAAAGCGATTTTTAATGTAAAGGAATAAATAATTAAATGTAATTGTTATAGTAGGTGGCGATATAAATATAAATGGTATTTAAGTAGAGAGTTGAAACGTTGGAACACGCTGATGCTCAATTGCTCCATCGTTACGAGCAAGTACACAGACAAATTATTAATTACATTAATAAATATGTAATTAATAAATACAAATACATATGTGATACGTCAAATTCGAGATAAATAAGGTAGGTGACAGCAATTTCTCCATCCTTTGTTGTAATATTAAAAAAATGGGCAAAAATAGTTTGTATCAAGATGGTACACATATATGCCGTAGGGTGATATATTGTTTATAATCTACTGCTCCCACGCTGACCAGACGAGTTGAAGAAGGAGGGCCCAAGCTCTCACTGTGATCGCCACTGCCTTTTTATTCACAGCAGCTTACCAATTGCATCACGATACTGGATGGGGACCGTTTCAGACCCCTCACGCCTTGGACAAAAAAAAAACCTTTGCAGAGGGACCCCACGATCAGCTTTCAGCAACGGTAACCATTAGACTAGCGGGTGGTCATATACTATATATATCAGCCAGCTACGAGGAAGAAAAGAAAAGACTTGCAAATGGCGAAATTGCCAATATTGTGCACCCAATTTCGCAAGTCTATTTTCGAAATTATTTGCATAGATATGTACCTGAGAACTAGAACCGCGTAAGCACATATTCTTGCTTTTCAAAAAACGAAAAAAAAAACTACTTCCTTTCATACAGAAACTAAATGGATGAACTACATTATAAATATGCTTACAGCCAGAATCGTGCTACCAAAATTTGAACACCGTTGGCGTAACATTCAGGAGGTCGTGTGTTCGATCCCATCGGCCGACCTTCCGGATTAGTACCTACAACCTAGGCCCTGGTGACCTCCTTCGCGCATCCCCCTTCTCTATACCGGTCTGAGCTTTAGATGCCTAAAGGTCATTAAAAATTTCAAGTTTCACTTTGGTCAGCCTCTTAGGGGAGTAAAAACAAGCTCAATCAGGGGCGTCAAAACACCCGGACAACATCTGCGGTACAGGGCCACGCAGACGTTGCCATTCAGTAATTATAAATCCGTGAGTAAGGGCGAGCAAACTGAAAGTTTCGGGAGGGACGCAGTGCCAGATAGTTACGCCACTGGTCTTATCTTATCTAGCTCTGCAACTCAAATAAACATAAATTATCTTAAATAACAGAAAGGTCCTTTTTTCGCATGGCGAATTTGAATGCACGCACGCCTTTCAAAAGCGTAAGGTCAACACTACTTACACAAAGAACACACACAGAAACTACTTACTGTGTACGGGACACAATACCTTCAACATTCTTGTGAACTACATTGAATAAGAATCAAATTATTAATAATTATGAAATATACATTCACTTACAGCGGCAAAAATTAGATGAGCCATACGTTTTTTTCTCACCACTGACTTCACGGCGCATGCGTATTACTAGGAATTGTGGGAGTATAAGAAAAATATTTCCCATGTGCGCTGCATTGCCTAAAACAATATTATCTTTCTATTCTGCTTTAAAGCAAAGAGAACAGGGATAGGTGGCGGATTTACAAACATGGCGATATTGCCGTCACCTACCTACGGTAATAATGAAATAAAATTAATATAATTTAAATGCACAAAGCAAAAAGAAATACATATTCGTTGAAAGGAGAACAGAATATAATTACTTCTGAGATTTAATTAATTCTTTCTTAAAATAATTTATAACGATCAACATTTATTCATTTATTATTGTTTCAAACAAATTGCGAATTTTTCTCATCAATGCTAATTTAGCAGTGGTTTTAGCACGATTAAAAATATTTTATTTGGGTTTGCTACAGGCAATGTAAAAATTTAATTTTGAAAGTACTCATAGATAAATTGAGTCAATTTTACAACTTATAATGTTGTGAAGGATATGTAATTTTCTCCTGCTATCTACAGGTAAAATATGAAACGAACTAACATGTCATACGCTACAAGTTGAGAATAAATGCAATTAATCTTAAATGTTAAATCTTTAAGAAACCTTTTTCGCTCTTTTTCAATTTTATTGTTGTGTTCTTGGGTTTGCGGAGACCAAATAACTGATGGAAATTCTAATTTATACCAAACAAATGCTAATTTAATCAATTTTTATTTTTCTTTAAATTCACTAACCCATTCGCGTAATAAATCTTATATTTATGTGAGCTTCACTAATATTATTTTTTAAGTGATATTCAAAAGCTAATTTATAATAAAATATAAAACGTATTTCGTACTCGAAACTGAGTGGCGATATTTGATAAGTAAATGTTACTGCGTTACATTATGCTAATCGTAATGATAAGAAAATGAGTTCGGGTATCTGAAGTTGAACCCAGAACTTGTATTATGCAAAAGTCATTAATACTTACAAGTACAAAGTTTTTCTTTTTGTCTTTTCTCTTTCTCTCTCTATCTTTCTCACTCTCTCAGTGATTCTGCCAAGCCTCTTACCTCTGGGGGTTGTCACTATTCCCAAATTCTCGAGCGCACCCTCTAACTTTATTTTATTTGGTAAAAATCAATAGAAACCGTGCAAAACTTAATTATACCTTCCAAATTTTGACTTTGAAACTGAAAATCTTGGCGAAATTCCTTCTCTCTCTCTCTCTCTCTCTCTCTCTCTCTTTGGAGCATCTTTGAAAATTTCCCACTGGTGTTACACTGAAACTAGCTATCATTATTTTAAAAGAGCTTTCAACAATATTTTTACCAACACAAAATTAATTTCGTTAACTGTATTTATCAAAATCATTTATGTAAAAGCAATTAGCTCCATATTATATTCAAATTTCTTGTGGTTCTCGCCTTCTTACGGGAACGATATTTAATAAAGCATTTATTTTTACGAAAGCAATTCGATTCTTGCTGAAATCTCAAGTAGTAATGAGCTCACAGAAAGCTGTAACTGCTGTTATTATACTTTACAATGATTTGAAAACTGCTTAGTAAAACTTATTTTAAATTAGGTTCTTAAACTAGTTCACCCTTGTTACTATGGAAACAGGATTTGGCACTAGTTTTACTTGAAATCACAGTCGCTAGTTAGAGACACTTGATAACAATTAATTAAATAGTCTCAAACAAAAACTTTCGGAACATTCAGCGTAATTTATGATAATATTTTTAAAATTTCTATTTACTTGAAAATAAAAACGCCTAAACATTCAACAAAAATACGGAAATGGTTGGTAAGCATCGAATTTTTTTTTTAGGTTTCCGTAATTAGCACTAGAGGGGGTTGGTTACAAGTAATAAGATCCATCTGCCGACCAACACATAAATTATATATTATACACAAAATTAGCACTGCATTAGGATTACGTATATCTAATCATCTATCTGATCAACAACAGATCAAAAACATCTTGTACCGATTTCTAAAAATTATTTGAGGTCCTGTATAAACAGGCTCATTCAAATATGTTGTAGAACTTTTCCAGTTCATTGTGTTTCCATGTTAGTGGGTTTGCTGGTTGCACAAATTTGTTCTTATCCAATAGGATTGCAGTTTGTTCAACTGTGGGTATCGACATCGTAGAGAATTCAGTTCCATGTTGTTCTAACCACTAGTAACTCACAGGTGCATGATGGCGTGGCCCTTTATCCCTCTGAAACACTATAATTTTTTCATGTTAAACATCCTCGAAGATAGGGTGAAGTAGGTAGGTAAGTAGCTCCCGTAGAGTACATTTCCCATTAAAAATAATGCGACTGCAAACGCCGTATAGGTAGGCAACTAAATTAACATCTTCTGTTCCCACAATCGTGTCTGGTAAAGAGACCCCTCACTCTCCTTCCCTCCGTTTTTACCACGTAACGAAAATCAGAAAACATGAGTACAGATTTTTTTTGCAAATATACATGAATTAGTAGAGATGAAATTAAAAAATAAAAGCGCGATGAAACAGTATAGGTGATACCGGGAGTAATTTATACAAACTCAATAAAAAATGGAAAACAATGGATGTATTTTAGATGCGAACAAAAACACCAGAGGTGCAAAAAGTGGAGCCAAGTTCTTTAACCCTAAAAACGTGTGAAATGGGAGACGGATGAGCCAAGTTCCTTGGTGACAGCATGTAACAGGAACAAAGGAACTTGGCGCGAGCTGGCAAGGTTCATGATCCTCAAGCTATAAGGGTGGTGGGGATCCTAAAACCCACTACGTCCACCGCCACCAACCCTAAAG